>CAEGAF010108886.1:0-40009 GCA_903067075.1 Micropoecilia bifurca | reverse complement strand
ATCTGAATGTTGAAGCCTGAATTCAGTTTTCGTATTCAGACCTTCAGAATAAATTAACTTTATATTTGTTATGGTGATTTTAGTTTATTAGGATAAAAATGACTATTTACCAGTTAAAAATTCTAGCATAAGGATTTCTATTATTAAACACTATTCAAAGGCTCTCTAGTAAATTTGCATGTATAATTGCTTATTAGTCAATAAAGGAGTTTGGGGTCATATAGGGGAGAGTCAGGCAGTTGGAGTGGAGACACAGTTTTCAAATTATTCTTTGTTATTTTTGCGGATGATTTACATCTGCATCATTTTTTTTTTCTGACGTAAATTGTAGAGCCTCATCAAGAAGATCAGTCTGTTTTTTTTATCATCAAGTGGTTTGAAGGGAAAATATGCAGAGCATTAAGCTTATGCCTTCATTAATTAGAAACTTAATTAATGAAGCCAGGAAATATTGTGCTAACCTGCTGGTATATTATGAATTCAATAACAAAAACAGCATCATTTCCTTTAACAAACATAGCATTTACAGTACAGTAATTGATTCTAAATCTGAGATTCTGAACATTATTAAATGCGAAAAGAAGAATAAGAGGAATTATTGTCATGGATTTTGATTTGAATGTCTGTAATTCGCCCTCGGTGGAATTAGCTAACAGTCCTTCATTGTGAGCTTCAGGGTCTGCAACCTCCAGAGCCACATGTGGCTCCTTGGCCCCTCCACTGTGGCTCAAACGAAACCAAATAAGAAGTGTTTTTAATTATAAAGGTAATAAAAAAGGCTGGTTTTAGCAGTTCATCTGTATGTTTATATGCAACATCTGCGTAGAGTATCAACAACAGAAAGGCACCAGTGCTACAAGGCGTTTAACAGTCATTTAACCTTTTTTTTACTTCAGCTTTTAAATATTTAAGTGGTCTTCATATCTTTCTTCATTTTCCTTTTTTATGGCCTTATTCTATAAAATAACGTTTTTGGTTTGTTTTTTTTGTTGATTTTTTTGCTTTGCAATAGGTAGATGAATTATTTTAACTTTCAACAGAAGTTATTTAATTAGCACATGTTTCTTAAATCTGTCTTGTTTTACGACTCAGCCATATTAGATCTTGTAGCTGTTGGGGAAAATTGGCCCTTTGAATTGAAAAGGTTGCTGAACTCTGAGCTGGCTGAACTCTACTTTCTTTTAAATGAGTATCTTATATGTTATGAACACAGTCTGAGCCAAGCTGTAGGTCAGGTTTACTGAGACAGGCTGCATTAGCAAAATCATATCAGGTTTTATTAGAACTAAGTCTTTACTGAGACATTTTTCATGTGTGGAGTTTGTTGGATGTCCTTGGGTACATAGCCACTAACTTGCGTTAGGTAAAAAAAAAATAAATATTACTAGCTATTCTGTGCCTGTTTTTTAAGCAACTTATTGTCTAAATCTGAGTTTTCTGAAATATACTACAGCACAAGGAGGAAGACATATCTAGCTTTTGATTGAATTCAGATTTGAATTGCTGTACATTTTCTAGATATCATTTAAAGTTTGTTGTCTATCCTTCATTGTTAGCAATTGTTTGTGCTAGTTCATATAAAAATTAGAGTATTTGCTTTGAAATGTGTACGTTTTTGAATAAATTATACAATTACAACGCAGTTGTAATTGTATAATTGTAACTCAAACTGAATCTAAATCGGAGAAATCTGAAAGACAATACAGACAAAACCATATCTATGTTTCTGAGGTATGTATGGAAACTGGAACAACTTGAGTTTTGCTGCCTCTTTCTAAAACTGTTGACTGACAATAAAATAAACAATAAAAAAATGTTATAGTTGCTTTTGTCAAAAAGATATAATTTGAGGACACCAGTTGAATCAAACTTACATGACCACTACATGAAAAAAGAACAAAACATTCTTCATTTTTGTCTGAATTTAATTGTTTAATGTCTTTACATTTTCCACAAGGTCCTTGATGATTAGCTAGTTGCTAACTTGTGAGGTCCTATACGGATGCTTGATTTATCTAATCCGTTTTTAAAATTCTCTTAGCACTGCCATAACCTTAACCGTCTGGGAAATAATTAGAATTTATTGTCTAAATATTTAACTACTGTCACCTGTTGAATATCTTTTAAATTCTTGGTCTGAAGACATTTCCTCGATTCTTCTTACAGAACCTTTGAATAGAAAAGCTGCCTGGAAACAGCAACATAAAAAACAATAAAAGAGCTAAAATATCTTAAAATCCTTCCAACACTATAGGGACTTTATTATTTCAAATAAGGCTATTCAAAGCTAATAAGGCATTCAAAGCCTGTTTTAGGTTTTGAATACATTATTGGCCTGCGACAGACTGGCGACCTGTCCAGGGCGTACCCCGCCTCTCGCCCGGAACGCCAGCTGGAGATAGGCACCAGCAACTCCCGACCCCACTAAGGGACAAGGGTGCAAGAAAATGGATGGATGGATGGATACATTATTGGGTTTTGTTTTTTTTTTGTCTTAGCTTTTTTTTTTTTGTAACTCAGGACCAAACCTATCAGCATATCCCACCTCATCAAACAACTCATTTTTATCACAATTTTCATAAGTGGGCTCATCTCTCTACAGTGACATTAGTAATATGGTCCCTTCTGCCAGCCTCCATCCTCTGGATTCTCTAATGAATTCCTCAGTCTCGACTTCTGATATAAAATATTAAGCTTGTACAAGATGTAGTTTGAAATAGCATCTCAAGAGATATTGAACAATTACATCACATTCCTTGTCTTTAAGTATGTCATCATATCCTGCCATAAACTTTCTTTTGACTCATAAGTAGTCATACAGTTAGCAGGGAGTCATACAGTATATTGATTCAATAAAAAAGGGTGTGTAGTAGAGATTAAAATCTGATGTGCTATAGATTGCCAAATGTAAAGTTGTTAGAGTTGTAAAAAAAAAAAAATAAAAGCTAAAGTTGTAAAATTTCACAAGTGGTTAACTTCAGTTGCATTCGGGTTGGAGATTCACTCTGCCCGTAGCGAGGTGGTCTCGTTTGGACCCGGTTCAGCCTGGCGTCCTGATAAAACACTATCAATTTATTATGGTCAGTAGTTGTGTTTTTATTACAAATATTTGCAAATATGTGCAAAACACACACACACACATACATGTGCACACAAGTCAGATGGAATTGCATTGTCAAGCTTCACTGTAGGCTCTCCTTAAACATCAGCAGCCTTATGCTCTTCATTAGCCTTGTGTGTGTTGGTGTGTGTTCCCCTGAACTGAGTATCTGTGTCTCATTCTGGCCCAAGCTGGAGGAACGGTCTCATATGACCCAGCTCCTCTTGTTTTCTTTGCTATAACATGAAAAAAACGTACTTTGACAACCTTCTCCTCCGCACCCTTTTCCTGCTTCCCAAGAATCTCTCCGTGACCAAAAATGGTCCTTCCTCCTGTTGCGGGTGGGTGGCTGTGTGGTGTCCATTAAGTCTGTGGTCAAAAACATTTTCCTCCTCACTCACAGTCAGCAGACTTCCGAGGGGCGGACGGGAAACTCTGAGCAACACCTAGATTCTTTTTTTAGTCTGTTCCAACAGTCTCACATTCGGTACAATCCTGTACAGTTTTTTCCCCTCTGTTTTTGTGCATTTAATTTCTCTTTTGAATTATTTCTTGTATTCTCGTGAAGTGGGCTCTGTCAAATTGTTTCTTTTGAGCGTAAGGACTTTTAATGTCATAAAAGCACAAGTGTAGATGCAGTGAGTTACAACTCTTAACTACCAGAGCCTCGTGAAGGCATAGAGAGAGAAAGACGTGTGTGTGTGTGTGTGTGTGTGTGTGTGTGTGTGTGTGTGTGTGTGTGTGTGTGTGTGTGTGTGTGTGTCTGGTGGATGGCGATGCTCGGGTCTGCAGCCTGGGAGTCAGGCTTTGCTGTTCATAGTCTGCTGATTTATGCGCCTCACAGGGAAATCTCTCATTTGTAGCTCTTTCATCTCATTTTTCTCCCCCTCCAATCTCTCTCTCTCTCTCTCTCTCTCTCTCTCTCTCTATCCTCTCTCTTCTTCCCGCTGTAATGTGATTCAGCATGGCTGCTTGTCCCAGGCGACATGCCATGCTTTGCTTGTGCACCATTCTTTCTCTCTCTCTCTTTCTCTCTCTCTCGCTCCCTCTTTCTGGAACATGAATGAGTCAAGAGGAATCGCTGATGAATAATGAGATAGAGCAGGAGGAAAATGCTATCTGGATCAAGTCGAGCAAAAGAACCACTCTTCTGCCTTGAGCGTGTTCTTTGTAAAGCACCGATCTGCCGTTTACTCACACATTGAATGTGTTGATGTCCCCAGTGCCACAATGCTTTTATGGACCTGTGGGTGTGCGTAAGTGTGTGTGTGTGTGTGTTTGTGTGTGCGTGCGTGTGTGTGTGTGTGTGTGAGGGGGTTTCTAAGCGCCTTCCTCAACTGACTTGTTTGAGTAGCCCTGTCACTTGTGCAATGCCATGGTGTCAAAACAGATCAGAAAGGTCTGGCTTGACTCCTGCCCCTGAACACACACACACACACACACACACACACACACACGCAAACACACACCCACACACTCACACACAAATGTGCACACACACAGAGCTGGAGGCTCGGTGCCAGGGCTCTTGGTGGTTGGAGGCTCATGAAAGGGTCGGCCTGACGAGAGGTTGCCAAGTGTTCGGCAATAAGCGTAACAGCCAAGCTAACGAGAGTCAAAACCTCTGACACAGACACACACACACATACACACTCTGAGGTTGCACATTCAGACTCTTGAGGTGTCTCAACTAGTCCAAGAGTGTATGAGTGTGTCGCAGAGAGAGTTCAGTATATCAGCATAAGCACAGATGCTTTTGTTAATTGGAAAATGTGACAATACGACACAAGAGGATATTGATCTTCAATTGGATGGAGATTGATTTAACTTACCATCCTTCCAGGTATGTGTGCGGGTATGTGTGTGTGTGTGTGTGTGTGTGTGTGTGTGTCTATTGATCAGCAGCAGTCCATTCAGAGAGATGCAACAAAGGAAATCACTCCTCTGCTTCATCCTTGTTTGCTTCTTCCACTGTGTGACATTGGTTTATCACCACTAACAACCCTCCCTCTGGAGCTTCCCTTTTCTTCTCTCCATTTCCATTCTTTGTCATCCTCTTCTTTCTTTCTTTCCCTCTTTAAAACTATGAAGGACCATGGGACGGTCTGGCGTGTTTTCAGTTGCTGTGCCGTTTTCTTTCACTCTGAATTCACGAAGCACTCGTCAGTAACTGCTGAAGCACCACAGAAGAAGATACAGGGTTGCGTATTCTTTTAGCTAGTTTTTGTACCTCAGTTACATGCAGCAGATTGTTTCTGTTAATGGCATTGAGAAATCTGCTAACACAAGATTTGAAAATAAGACATGCAGAAACAACCTTGTTTGGTATCTTATAATTGCTCAAATTGGAATTCCGAATAGAAATTTGCTTACTGGACACGGCGATTTCGAAAAAAGTCAGATTTTTTGATACAAAGGTCTTCTATTAGGAGAAGGTGATTTTTGGGCTATGTTGAAATTAGCGTATCACATGAGTCACATGGTGAACAGCCGGATGTTGCTGCTGGCAGAGACCACAAAGAAGACAACAGGAAGTTGTTGGAGGATGATGGCGCAAGAGGATATTTGCAGTGCAAACCCAGCTTCTTTGAAGAGTTTCAACAATTTTCTTGAATTTCTTAAACTGTTCAGCTGCTATTGTCAGTAGTTCCACCTCGTAACATTCCCCTTTCTGTTTTACTCTACACATTATTTCAAGTCAACACATTCCAGTTGATTTTCATACTTTATATAGCACCAACTCAGTCTACAAGGCAAACAATAGGGTTATATAATTACATAAGGTATGTAATTATATGGACTCAAATTAGTCCAAATCAAAAGTCCAGAACAACTTATTTTTGACTGGAGGAATGGATGATTACCTCCTATAAGGCAAGAGACAGAAAAACCAACCAAAAAAGAGTTAACAGCATACTTTCACACATATTCTTTTAATTTCTCCATCCAAGAATACTACACAACTAAACACAGCAGGACTGAGACAGAAAATCTACACATTACATGACAGTGAAAGCTCCAGCAGCTGCTTCAAATACAGAAGAGAAGCAGCTAAATCCTGAATCACTGGCAGGCAGGAGGACCAGAGCTAACGGCAGCTACAGATCTGCTAGTGGCTCCATTCACAAAAACGTAAAAGCAAAGATAGAATATTTACCCTAGTTATGGAAAGGAATATGTCACTCTATGGTTGTGTCTTTAAAGGAGATGGTTAAACAAAGAAGCACTGAGTACTTCTTTATGGAAATAAGAAGAATGGATGCATTCAGCACAGTTTCTGTCTCATGTTTTTGTAGTTTTTTTCCTGCGTTAGGAAAAAAATTAGGGCTATTTTAAAAGAAAAGACATGTAATATTGCATTGTGGGTATTAAAGCTTTTGGTTCCAAATGATTCTTTTTGTTTAGTAAAATATTCCCCTATCAAACTCTAAAGTTCTATGTATATTTGTTTGGTAAATTGCTTACATTTAGACATAAAAACAGAAAAACAAACAAAAGAAGAAAACGCCCCAAAGCAACAGAACCCATAAAGTCGAGGCATACGTCCAGATCAGACTTTCTCCAAAAACAGCATCTAAGTGTTTTTAAATGGCTCCTTTTCCTGACAAATCTCAGCCATTCATAAATAAACCAAAGCAGATCCTGTTCACTGTAAGTGCAGGCGACTGCGTGAGTGTAAATAAAAACTCATAATTCTGCTTTTTATTACCTCGGATTGTCAACGCTGGAGGATTCGCTGCTTTCGTGTTGACACAATTTTCCAAGTTATGATGCCAGCTGGGAAAACGGGAAGCATTGCAAACACATTTTCTTTTTTAATTACCACTGCGGAGACTGAATGGAGCTGCATCCACAGTCAGCAGCTTGTATTTATTATAAATAACATATGCACAAAGAAAAATATGAAATATGATGTGTTTTTATGTATGATGTTTGAAACCGTACACAAAATTAAAAAGCAGTCGTGTGTTTTTTAGATCAGCTGCTGCTGATTTATTTGAGCAGTTTGGTATTTTTTTAAGGGGGGGGCCAATGGGAACTTCCCAAAGGAAGCGGTGGCGACAGACGGAACGGGAGGACGAGTGTGTGTGTGGATTTGGATGAAACAAAGGTGGAAACAGAGTCCAGGACGAGACGAATGGGAGGGAGAGAAATTAGGTTTACGTTAGCGACTGGCCCTCTGGTCTGATTTTCCATATCAGCAACCCAGAGGGAATAGGCAAATATGATTTTCAGATCAACTCGCCAACAGAAAACAGACAGGGAGGGTGTGTGAGTGTGTGAGTCCGGTGACAGGAAAAAGAGGGAGCAGAAAAAGGAGGAGAGGAGGAAAATGTGGACATCAGGTGAAGCTGATGTTTTTAACCCGTCCACCTTATTTCTCTTCACCGACGTAGTAAATGATGAACCACACAGGGAGTGTGGATCCTCCTGTTTGTGTGTGTGTGTGTGTGTGTGTGTGTGTGTGTGTGTGTGTGTGTGTGTGTGTGTGTGTGTGTGTGTGTGTGCGTGTGTGCGTGTGTGTGTGAACAGTCTGCACAGTAAGCGGGATGGGGGTGTGCCTTGGGAAACCAGCTTTATACAATTGGCGTTTTATTATGACTGCCTACAAGTCTGCTGATGTACGTTGGCCAAGAACAGATTGGGAGGGGGGCAAAGAAAGATGTAAAAATATCCTGTCTGAGTGAGAACAAATAAAGAAAATAAATGTCTCCATGGATCTTTTTCTTTTCCTCTTCGATTTATTATGACTACAGAGAAGGAAAATATCAAGAGCAAGAGAAAGAGGGGGAGGGGGGCTCTACATTTAAACCGTGGATGTGTGTGTGTATTTCAGTGCTTGGGTAGCAGCTGTACAAATAGGCACACACACTCCCTGATTTGTCAGCTAATAACAACGCCACTGCTCCATCCAGCTCTGATTTATCCCATGCCCTCTCACTTTTGTGTGTGTGTGTGTGTGTGTGTGTGTGTGTGTGTGTGTGTGTGTGTGTGTGTGTGTTGGTGCACATGTGTGCATTATGTGTGTGTTTCTTGGAGAGAAAGACTGGCAGACAGCTGAAGGCACTTGTGGTTGTGGTTGTCAGGGCGTCACGATGTAGCTGAGGTGAGGGTACAGTACATGTGTGTGAGTGACTCCACTGTGGACTGTTGTGGTTGTGGTAATTGGCTCTGATGCGACACAGCGTTTATGGGTAACGACCTAGCCGCCCCCCCGCCCCAGCCTCTCTCTCTCTCAGTGTCCTGTGGCTAATTACTTGATTCCTTGTGGATTCGGATTTGTTGCCTTCTTACCCTGCCACTCGAACAAACCCACTCGTCTAACTCAGTGTGATGAGACTGAACTTTGCTTTGTTTTGTGAACAAGATCAAGCTTTTGGTCATGTTTAAATTTGATCCTTTCAAAATTTTCTAAATGATTACATTTTTCCAGTATAGTTCAAACCAATTTAAAGGCCTGGTGTTATGTAAAATCAACTTTTTTTAAAGCTTTACATTATGTTACAATGTTTTCCTTCATCAAAAACATTCCCGGAACATTTCTTTGATACTTTCATGCATGTTTGAGAAATCCTTTAGTCTCCCACGGCAACCATTCAGCTGGGCAAAACACTTGATGGGACTGAAGCTGCAGATTCAAAGCTGAGAGTCTACCTCACTGAACAGTCCTTCCCCTCAATGCCACTCAGCTCCTCCAGACTAGCCAGCAGCAGTTAGCAAACACTTGTGGAATTGCACACCAGCTGAGCTCATTATAGCAGCTACCTCTCAGTGAAACACTGGTAAAATGTTGCTAAAAGGTTACTAGAGCAGCCATATTGTGATGACTTTCTGAAGGTGGAGTTTCAGAAAGAGCAGGAGTTTTCAAAGAGACAGAGGCCCAATTCCAAGAGATTAAATTACAAAGTCATTTTATAACAACTGAAGTTAACATAGTTACTCATTTGGGCTATAAAATGGCAATACACACACACACACACACACACACACACACACACACACACACACACACACACACACACACACACACACACACACAAAAATACTGCCCCTTTTAACTCTAACTTACTTTTTGTGATGAAATTCTCTGCTCTCTCTACTTCTTATTAAATCGTAAAAACACTCCTTCCCAGTCACACTGCAGAGCGTCTGATGCCTCTGTATGTGGATCAGACCTGAGGATTGCATCTTTGAGATGCCATATACACTGCACTGCTGTGGAACTTATACAAGTGCTACTCAAGTTCTCATCAATATAGACTGGAGTGGTTCTCAGTGAGTCTGAAGTGACTAGGATCTCCTAGTTTGAGGACATGGTTCTCAACCTTTAGGGTCAGGGGTCAGCCTCCCCCGCAAATGGAGGACGATGAGCATGTTGGTGTGATTTTAGGGTGGAAGAGATAGACGAATCGACGCCTGGTCTGCAGTAATGTGCATGCTGCTTCTGTCTGTTGTGGTGAAGACAGAACTGAACACAAAAAAAAAGAAAAGAAAAAGCTCACAAACCGCATTCCTGGAAGGCCAGAGTCCTGTAACTTTTCGTTGCGTTCCTTGTTCTCCACACTTGACTTAAATGGCGAAACTGCAGACCCTGCTCTACAGAACTCTGCTAATGAGCTAATACTGGAGCCAGATGTAAAAGCAGAGGGGAATCTAATAGTTGCAGGGCTCTGGAGTTCGAGGCCCCCGCCACGGGTGAAGGTTCCAAACCTGCAAAAGTATGAAATGGTGAAAGAGGAAAATGAGTAGCACTGTGTGTCTGAGGCTTTATAATACTTAAAGAGATAACGGCCAAATCAAGTCTCGTCAGCTAGTTGGTCAGACTAACTCAGTGGTTCTTAACCCTCTTAACCGAACCCACCAGTTTCATATGCGCATTCACTGAACCCTTCTGTAGTTATAAATAAAATATGATTTTTTTTCCCCCCAAATTCAAGACATCTAGTTGAGTCACCCCATGATCACCAAGTCTTCTAAAAAAGTAGAGTCTCTGAGAACAGTACTTCACAATATAGTCAGTGTTTTCAGCAAAGTTGAGCTGACTATCCAGGAAAGACCCAATGTATTTAAAATTTGCCACAGTTTCAACAGGTTGGCCATCGAGAGAAACTGAAACCACTTTAAAGTATTGTTTAGATCATTTAATTAGCTCTACATTCTTAAGAGAATGAAAAAATAATAACTAATAAAGACTTTGCAGTATTCTGATTTAGTAATGTAATTATATTAGTTACATTACATTAGTTACACTAGAGGCAGTACCAACCCAAAAAGATGCGAATTAGGGTTAGAGGAAGCACCCTAAACTGTGAGCTTTGCTAAAGTAATTAAAGACACAAGTTCAAATCCCTGCTGAGAGTGGAGTCCCTTCAATCAGGCCTCCTCCGCAGCTCTGATTGGCTAAGTAATGTAACATGGATCACTGCAGCAAGTGATGGCAAAGCGGGGCGTCATCACGACTTTACACAAGTGTGTCTTTACCTCCGCGGCAGAGGCTCCGCCGAACCCCCGAGACCGACTCACCGAACCCCTGGGGTTCGATCGAACCCAGGTTAAGAACCACTGGCCTAACTGCAGAACTAATGGTGATTTTCCACTGGTACCAACGACTGGACTCAACTTCAGGGGTCTTCAGCTCCAGGCCTCAAGGACCGCTGTCCTACAACTTTTAGATGTGTTCCGAGTTCAACACACCTCACTCAAATGGCTGAATTACCTTTGTTGCATACAGTCAGGTTCTCCAGAGTTCTGCTAATGAGCTGATTATATGACACCACTATTCTGATGCAGAAGCAGCTGAAAGTGGCAGGACCCCGGCCCTCGAGTTGAAGACTCCTGCTTCTGCTATAAGGATGACGTGATACCAGCCCCTTTTAAGGACACACTTCTCTGAGGCTCACAGGGTTTGGAATTTCAGACCCCTCACTTTTCATGAAAATAGCTAACTATGGGTCAGTTAACTCGGGGTTAGCTTCACACTCTGAAGAGTGTGAAGGGCATTAATTCAGTTGAAAATTAAACTTATATCTGTCCAATTCTGGTTACTGAAATGGAAGGGTTAAGTACTCGAGTTTGGCTACACATTAGTGGGGGGGGAGGACGGGGGCGGGTGATGCAGACTTAGAGTTTTACTGTGATATTTTGTGGTACTATTTTGGTAACAATAATGATTTCAAATTAAAAAAACTATAGCTTGTTTTTTTAGGTCTGTGTGTCTGTGACTGCATGGTACAGCATCCATAGTTCCTCAATGTTGTTAATGAAAAAATATTCCCATTTACAATAGGTTGTTGAGGCTGACACATAAAAAAGAGAGAGAGCTCTATAACACTAGATGAACACAGAAACTGTTTAATCACATGTTCAAATTTCCTGATGTTTATTGATGCTCTAGTGGAACAAGATGTGGAGAAAATATCAAAGATAATGTTTAGAATCGTAGCGTTAGATTTTTTTTTTTGAATAACTGAAATTGGTCAAAGGAATAATAAATCAATATTCTTATGATTAAAAAAAATTCATGATAAATGATAAACAATAAGATAAAAAAAAGAAACAATAAGAGAAATGCCCACCTCTAATACACATCAGCATATCTTATATGTAGAATGAAGCTGAAGTAGGTACTCGACTTTAGAGAGGCTGTGTAAAGAGGCTGCATTAATACATTTAACAAGATGGAGGAACATTTAACATTACAATAACTGGAGGTCAGAAATCAGTGCATAGTTTTGGGAAAAGAAGGATGTGACAGTGAGTGCTACACCAGAATGTATGAATGAAACATGACCGTGAGTAATCCGAAAAGAGCCGCTGCGTGTCCACGGCTTCCTGTGTAAATGTCCACAGGGAGATTAATATATGACCAGATGTACGTTCAAAGGGTAAACGGTCACTCATTCATTCATTAACACAGCTTTAGTGCTGTTCCAGGAGCTGGAATATGAGCAATATATCCAAAGGTGTGAATGTTGAAACCATTAATATCATGGCTGTTCAGATAACAAATCGAATTTGCTTTCATGCAGAGATACTTAAGAAAGAAAAAAAAAGAAGAGCTTTACATTTTCCAAGAAGGTCAAATTTCAATCTGCAGCGAACAACAACCTCGCTGGTTGGATCTAACTGGTATGGAAATGTTCTACATATTAAAAAAAAGGTTTCTTTTTTTCATCAGGTTGAAGAAAAGCTCTGCTTCAGGTTTGGAAAGTTTCAATATTTCTTCTTTAACCACGACACACTGTAGCGTCTTGAAGAATTACAGCCAAAATCCCCTCAAAGTGGCCTTCCACATCCAGCTGTCACTGTTTGTCATTTGATGCTAATGCTAAAAAGATCCATCTTCAAAATAACAACGAACCTCTCAGGTGGAAACATGTCAGCCTTGACAAATTCTCCCTTTGACTGTTAGATACGGCAGACAGACACCTCGCTTTTCACCAGTTTGGATCTGATCTGCAGAGAAACCGAGTTTGTTAAAACGAAAAGAGATAAAAATCCCAGTCAGACCAGCTGCAGGGCTAATCGCTTCAAGTTATCTCACTTTTTTCCCCTCCCTAAACCGCTAATTGAGGTTAATATGTCAGCACCAAGTGACACAGATATTGAGACGCATGTGGCTCAGCAGCTTTATCACCTAATTTAAACGTGTTTTCTGGTTTCAGTGTATGAACTTCAAGAAAAAGAAGTACCAATTTATCACTTTTTTCATACAAAAATACTTCACAGATTATATTACAGTATTTATGTTGAAATCAAATTGCAACAGGGATAATACATTTACTAATCAGATTACCTCTGGAGGAAGAAGGTGGCACCAGGTATGAGAGTGAAAGGGAACTTGAATAGCCACCACACTTTTTTGCTTCTTACTGAATTATTTTTGCTCTGTATTTATGTTTTACCTTCAAAAGTACTTTGATCAATGCAAGGGATTGTTGGAAGGTGCTATTGTAAATAAAGCTTATTATTATTTAGTCTAAATAATAAAAAAAACAACATGTTTTTCCTTCCACTTTGGAAGGAGCATCACTTAACGTTGATCAATCACATAAAAATCCCAACAATATACAGTAGAATTTGTGGTTGTGACGTCTGTGGATGCCTCTGTAGGCCGTTTACATGTCTATCTTTGTAATCTCTGAATTTTCAGAGCATCTGTTTTGAATTTGCTCAACAGAAACATTTTAGAACTTCTCTTCCTCTTTATCAAAGTGGAATTGTTGTCACCTCATCAGACTTCTGCCTAACCCCAAAAAACCCTCATTTAATCTATGCTGACCGTCTCTGTCTCTCTCTTTGTGTCCCTCAGGTGCTTCCTTCATGGGCTCCTTCCTGGCCAGGAGTCTGGGGACCCCACCCTCCCATCCCCCTCACCCCTCTGGACCTGCTGCCTCCCCCGCCTCCCCTTCCTACAGGGCTGGAACCCATTCAAGCACTTCCCCTATTTGGTTCCCCCACTCACATGAAGGTAAGACACACACACACACACACACACACACACACACACACACACACACACACACACACACACACACACACACACACACACAGGAAGCAGCTTGGTTCTCTGTCTAATCCGGGGTCTTGGTTTGGGATTAGACCGAGATGGAGCCATTAAGTGGTTTAACCAACGCGGAGCCGAGGCCAAACACGTGCAACAGCGATGCCTCAGATGATGCTACTTATAGCCACACGGCTGAGTGTGTTTCTTGGTCTGTTTGTGGTTTCGTATTTGTGGTTGTTTTCTAGTTCAGAGCTCAAGCACAACAAAGCCCCCCCCCACTTCTTCCTTCTCCAACTATAAATAAGCACACAAATCTCTTCACACTAACAGGGAACCCATTAATCAGCATTACTCCACATCGCTGCTACCTTTTTATAACCACCTTCATCCAGCTTGGTCTCAGTAGGCCCCAAGTTCCTTGCTTTGCACCCAGGTACGCTTCGAAACTTACCCCCATTTCCACCATCCCCCCCTCGGCTCAGACCGCAGCCCCACCCTCAAGGCCCTCCTCTGGGCTAACCGACCTCCAACGGCCCCCTTCCTGATCTGACACACACATATGCAGTGAAACGGCATGCGGATCCTCATGCATCATGTCCTCTTTCGACTGTTAACCGTTTGTGGTGAAATTCTGAGCCTGAATGAGTTATCTGTCCCTTTCAGGTATGTCTGTGTGTTTTTGTACACTCATGAGTGCATGTGGGAGTGTTGGGTGGGTGGGACAGGACCAAAGATAACAAAAAGAAAGACTTGAACAAAGTGACAGTTTGTACCACAGGCTATATTTCTCAACCAAGTAAAAACTGACTCAGAGTCCGACTCCGGTTTAGCATATTGTGAATACAGCCCAGCAGTTCTGAGTGTTGTCAACTCAAAACCGTCTCTGAAATCTCCGGCAAGAATTATACCATTGACAAAGACGGCGATCCCGTCATACCAGTCATCCCGCTGATGAAGTGAGAAGCTTTTCTCACTTCATCTCTGTGCACCGTAGCAGGAAAGCGGCGGTGCAATCAATAACAAAAATAATGAGTGCATTCCATTCAGGTGAATCAGTTTCAGCATACCGGTGCCGTGCGTGCCGGGACGCTCGAAAGAAACCGGCCATGTGGTAATGTGATTTATTACAATTGTACTTTTCGTGCCATGACAAGTCAAAATGTGTCTTCCTCGCCAGTGGCACCATGAACTCTGTTTGGCGAGACAATAGTTGGCACATTTGCTGTTTTAAGTGGCTGTGACCTAGAGTACAAAAAGCCCAAGAGGTGTGAGTAAAACTGCTGTTTACTTCCCTCCTGTGATTTTAATTTTCTTACTTCCTGTTATTGAAGCACTTTGGCACTCTCTCTTGATGCCAGGCTATAGAGTTGTGTCTAATTTTCAATGACTAAGCCATAAAAATGAGCTCTAATGTAGCCTGGAGTGACTTTCCTAACCTGAATCTGTGGAATGGCTCGTACGCAAGACTTCAGGCTGAAGGCTACAGGGAGCAGCGGTATACAGAGGCCAGGAATGTGTGTGGAGGAAAAATGTATGTGTGCCTATAAGACAGATTTTACGTCTGTGTGGCTCGGCTTTGATGTTCCAACGCACACACGCCTTCATGCACTCGCACGCGCACACACTACAAATGATTGTTTTTAAGAATTCAAGCCAGGGAGCTCCAATAGGCAGCCTGCCAGCTGGCTACGGTCCAGGGAGCGGAGCATAGCCAGCACAGAGAGAAGGAACCTGTCTCAAACACACACACGCAAAAGCACACACACATGCAACACTCTACTTTTACTGGCTCTTCTACACCTGTCCTTGTTTTATGTCTCCGTACTCGTGCCTTTCCTCATCTCCTTACCTCTCTTTCTCTCGTCCTCTCATCTCCAGCATCTCAAAGCTCTCCACTTTCCTTTCCCTTGTCCCTTCATCTTCCATTCTCCCTTACAAGCACACACACACACACACACACACACACACACACACACACACACACCTCCCCCGCTCCTCTCTCCGTATGCCTCACAGCAGCCGCACACTCATGACTTTTCATATTGACAGTCTTGCTCTTCTCTAGTGTCTGTTTCCCCCGACCATCTCCCCATTCATCCAACCATTGAACCCCCTCCTTTTTGACTTTTCCTTTACTTTATTTTCTCTCCACATTTTAGCCTCAGTGGCACTCCATGTCATTCCAGTTCCATCTATCTCCCTCCCCCCTGGTTTTATCACTCATCATTACCCAGGGGATTGGCCTTAGATGGCTGATAGAGCCTTTTGGCTAATTGTCACCATTTAGATTCACTGGTTGTTAACCAGTCAGAATAATCACACACACACACATACACACTAGAAGCAGCGTGGGGGTGTTGCTGGTTTTGCTGTGTGACTGTGGAATGCGTAGGATGAGTTTTTATGGAGTGCTGTTTACTTTGGCCACCACCATTAAACTTTTAACGGCTGCCAATTAACGGGCCAGCAAGGACACTCTGTGGGGCATGAAACCAACTTCTGGAAAACAGACTCCAGCATCCGCACAGCCACACAGTCTAGCACCGTCTTCTAAAGATATGTGGGTCTGCCAAGATCTCCTCAATCCCACAACCTAGTTCAACGTCCTTGAAGACAAGGAACAAAGTGAAACGATCATTCACCTCCCAGTGACCTCCTTGGAGGACTCGCTGTGTGTGTTTCAGGGCTAGGAGTGGGAGTGATGCCTTCTTAGGTTTTGGGAGGAAAACTATGTTTTGTAGAAGAGCAAATTCCATCCATTCAAAATCTGCAAACACTTGGCAGTAGTGGTCGGCTGTGGTTTCTGTCACCCTTCTGTCCACTGTAAATAATGTCAACTCATCTGGCATGTTTGTGCAAGAGTGCATTTATGGTGAAAATAGAATCAACTGGCTGTAGTTTTTCTGTGTTTTTCCAAAATTAGGGTATTTTATGATAGATTGCAGAGATAAACTGTTTGTGTAGGGTGCTGCTGAATGTCAATGCTGGGAAGAAACATGAATTTTCTCTTGCTTTCCCCTTTCCTATTGACAGGGTACCCGGGCTATTCAGGAAGTCTTGCTTCTCCTTTTCTTTCCATGAGTGCCCTGGATCACCATAGCAGCAGTCTCTATGGACAGCCTCGCTTCTATGAAACCCAAAAAGGTGAGTGCTACAGAGTACTTGTGTGTTGTGTAGGGGGGAAAAAACTTGTAAACCCTTTAATTAGCATTCATCCATAACCCTAATCTTAATGAAGATTAAAGTTGACTTGAATACATCAGCCGTCACAAACGTACAAAGATCTACCCCTTTTTCAGCTAACGCTGGTCACACAGGCTAATTTTATAAAATCAAACTGGCATCATGGATCCAAGAGGGGCTCAGCAGGGTTGATGGAGAATGTTATGTATAAAATACTAGTCAGAAAACTCCTAAAGTATTTATCACATGAATTCTGAGTGACATCTTTTTTTAACATTTGTATTAATTTCATGTGACACCCCTCCAAAAGGAACACCTCTTCGCCAAAGGTGCAGTAGCTTTCTTGTACTCACTTGATGTGTGTTAACAACAAGAAATAAAGTGTGTCAATGATGCACTACACAAGGGTGGACTCTGTTTTTGCCATAAATCCCCTAGTCAGTTTGCTGCACAGACCGTCTGTAATCACCAGACACCTTTGAGCTGCATTGCAGGTTTACTCTTGCACATAACAGCTGGTGTGGGACAGTGACTGTGTTGAAATTAATCTCTTTTGCCACCTTGGTTCTTTTACAGAACCATAGACACATCTAAAAGATATCTAAGTTTTATTATTGAAGTGTTTTGTCAAAGAAGCTATTGATTTACAAATAAGTTTCAAGAAATTATTACATGTACATGTTCAAATTCTCATTTTCTTCTAGATCACTTCTACCTGAGAGGCCTTCCTCCCCAGTCTCCTCTACTCTCCACCAATCACAGCCTTCCTCCACTGTCCAGGACAGCTTTAGGCCACCCACTTGGCCCCTGCAGTCGCGAGATGGACAGTGGGGGGGGAGGTGTGAAGAGCATTAAAGATGTGGGAGAAAAGGGGGGTTTATCAAAAGAGAGGGAAAAATCGAGCAGCAAAGAGCGACACCAGGACAGCAAAGAAAAGCAGCAGCTGCACAACCAACACCATTCTCATCAGATGAACTCTGCCACCACTCCATCCAGCATCCACCAAGCTTACGCCCATCCACACCATGCTCTTCTTCCGCATCTTTCCTTCCAGGGTCGGGAACAAGACCACAGAAACTCTTTAGAGCGACACAAAGAGCATAAAGACAGTGACTTGGGTAGTCAGGGAGCAAAACCTATGAGTGCCTGTAAACTGTCCAGTGGGACAGGGTCAGAGGGTGCCTGTGAAACAAAAGGTGGAACAATAAGCAGCTGCAGTGGTGGTGGGGCAAGCAGACTTTCATCTGGAATAAGCCGGCAAGGCTCAAAAGATGCTCCCATAACTGGGGAAATGAGAATCAGTGACTCTTCAACTTCTTCATCTGAGTGTATCCGTCGAGGAACTGTTACAGCAGCGGCATTCCTGACACCCCCGACCCCTCACGCTGTAGCTTCCTACTCCATGCCTCCACCCCCTGCACCACCACCACCTCATACCTTACACATAGGCTCCACAGTATCTGGAGGGTGGCTACACCCTGCAAATCACCACCCGCATCCTGAGTTTTACTGTCCTCCTCCCCCACCTCTAACACTTACATCTTCAAAAGAGTCCACATCCAGCCCTGGAGGATCCAGCAGGGAAGCAAAGGTCAATGGCTCAACTTATGTGCCCTCAGTTGGATCACAAGGGGACATGTTCACCTCTGACTGCCATGGAGCAAGCGGAGGGCCGAGAAAAGACGAAAAAACCGTAGAGGGATCCCATGAAAGTCCCTCTCACCATCCCAGCCGCCTTAGTAGTTGCCAGAAGAAGGACAAATCCCAGCCCCACTTACAGCAGATGGGATATGGCAAAGCTGACAAACCTCCTGATTGGAATCAGCAGACACATCACTTCAACAAACCTGGCTCCAACGGAATTTCTCAACCTGAACTTCGGTCCTGCAGCTCAGAAACAAATCTTTCTTTTAAAGATGCTGATGTTGCAAATGAGATTTGCCATCATCTCCCACAAGCCAAGTCCAGTTCTGATACTGGCACTTCCTCACTAAGGGACTGTTCTCTCTCATGTCCAGATGGAAAAGTGGGATCTGGCCTTGGAACTCACAGGGAAGGACAAAAGGTTGCAAGGATACGACATCAGCAGCACAACAGCCAGACTTCAGCCACAGAGGAGCAGTTAAGGGATGGAAGTCAGGCAGTATCTTCATGGGGAGCTCTGGGGAGCCAGCAAGAAGACCAGAGAAAAGGTAGTCATCTTGGATCAGTTAGTAAACAGCCTCCTCCGCTGTCCCATTCCTTGCCACACACAGCTGATGGTGAGGGAGGTGCCATGAAGAACCTTATGAACTACAGCTCTCAGCAACCTTTGTTACTGCCTCAACGGAGCCCCTTCGGAGGTCTGGGCTGCCTTAACAAGAGTGGGGAGAGATCAGACAGGACCGACAGAGGAGGAGCTAAAAGCAACACTTCCCTGCAAGACCCCTCCAAACAATCTCTCCCTTCTCGCCGTGGCTCCACTAACGAGGGTGAAAAGACTGACAGGGGTGCAAAGGAGGCCGGAGAAGTCGGAGAGGGGGAGGTCCGACAGCCTCCAGTGGGCATTGCTGTCGCTGTAGCCAGGCCCCCCCATCGTTCACCAGACAGAACTCCTGGAAACAGCAGACAGGGCCGGGTGCTGCCCAGCCTGAAAGGTCAGACATCATATACTGACTGCTTTTATTATTGTTTGGTCCATTTTGGTAATCACTGTTTTTTTGTTACTAGCCAAAATATAAGAAATATAAGAAACAAGACACATTCGACTGCTTCTGCATAAACTCACCATGCAGAAAGAAAAGCACCATCTCCGATATCCTGTGTGCATGTAGCACAGGTTCTGGAAAATAGTGAGCATGTTTGTCTTGTTGTCTTGGTAACTCAGGAGTATCGCGCACTGTGTATCCTCTTGGTCGGGAGTTGGAGGAGAGGAAGAGGATGTCAGAGGACCAGATTGATCTTCATCACCACGACAGAGATAGAGAACTGGTCATCAGGTAGAGTCACAAACACAAGCACACACACACGCAAGCACACACACATACACACACATGCGCACGCACAAGGTAGCATCTATTCAGTTTTCCTCTCATCTCATAAGCTGCACTTCTTTTATTTTCTTCGCTTCTTTCTCCCAGTCTGAAGCCCTGCTACTCTTTTCTCTCAGCCCCTCACTCCATTTACTCCTCTCTCCCTTTGATGTGGTTTTCTGTACCTCCTCGCTCTCTTACTTCACATCTCTCTCTTTCTCCTGAAGATGAGATGTAGTGCATTAATGTTACAGGGACTAATACGGATGCCTCTGAAGTATCAGGCTCTTATTATGTAGTCATATTAAGGGAAGAAAACATATAATGAGTAGTCATAGACCAGGCACAAGATGATGGCTGTTCCAGTTGCCGTCACATTTCCTTTTCTTCATGATTATAATGGTGGTAGAGGTAATGAAGATGACACGGATGAAGATAATGATCATAATAATGGTGATGATGGTGATGACAATAAGAGGGATAATCAACATAATGACAAAGTTCACCTCGCCTAACGCCACTGCAGGGAAAACAAGGACTGCATGGAGTTCGCTCGGATCCACCCATCCAGTAGCTGCCACGGTGACCTGACCCCTCACCTCCTTGTCCCCGGTGGACCAAGCCAATTAGGGGACCCTGTTGCACATGCTCACCCAGCTCACCGCCACTGGATGCAGAGGACAGGAAGTCCCTCCCTCTGGATGGGCCCTTCATACGGTGAGAATGAACACAGAGCCTCCAGCCATTTCACACTAGATTTTGATGTTTCCATTTTAAATGATTGCTTATTGTTGAAGTTCATGCTTTTTCCTTTCCCCTTATTTACTTTTTAAATTAAAAAGGATATGTAATAATCTTAATAAAAAATTAAAAAGCATTCCATTTTTAAAAATTTATTTAGATACATTTTGAAATTTTGTGGAACATTTTCGATGTTCCAGCACATAAAATCCATATAAAATACACCATGTTTGAAGCAACACGACAAAGTGTGAAAAGTTTACAAGTATGTATTAATGGATCAGAGTTTCTGTGATTTAACGGAGCTGTGCGGACTCCTTACCCCCTTCCTGTTTCAGGTCTGAGCCATGTGGGGATGAGCCCCAGCTTCCCACCAGGTCTTGCCAACCCTCTACAGCCAGTCTTGGGGTCCCTCAGCCAAGAACCTAACTCCCCTCTTGTGGTTCTTCCTACAGAACCAGGGCCTCATCATCCTCTCGGTATGAAAAGCAGACTTTCACAGCAACAACAATATGCATAATGATTGTTGTGTACCAAGGCTTACTGCCTTGCTGGCTCCTGCTTTCTTCTCATTTGTACAATGGATGCTGCTGCCGGTCCTCTCTGGGTTTTAGTATCACTGGCTAATCATAATATAATGCTCAACTAAGCCCCTCTGTCAGTGGGACAATGTTTTATTGCTTTGTTAACGGGAGCTGCTATTCCATTGCCCCCTCTGCATGCGCCTAACATTATTCAAAGCATTTGAACTGGCGTTTCATCCCTCTTATGGTAGTGTAGAGGTGCTTAGACTGTGTGTGCATGTTAAACATAGTCATGTTAATGTCTAAAGCAACATGTTTTTTTTTGTTGTTTTTTTTTGCATATCTCAATATGTGTGTGTGTTCGTGTTTTAGCATTTCTTTCCTTGTAAATCCCATTTTCCCAACAAATACAATGTTATGAGGACCCACTGCTCCTTTTTGAGACAAAAGCCCAGACCCACATAAGAAGTACTGTTTTGAGTTTAGGGGTTACGTTTAGGACTAAGATGTGAATTGAGTTTAGGTTTGGTTTAGGGTTGGGCATTTACTAGTGATGGGTAGAGACAGTGTTACATTTACAGTTATGGTATAGAAATGAATAAAAACATGGATGGAGGTCCATGTAAAATCCTTGTAAAGATAGAAATAAATACTACATGTATGCGTGTGTGTGTGTGTGTCTGTGTGTGTGCGGATGATGCTTTGCAAACAGGCTGTGAAATTTAATTATCTCCCGCCTCCCTTGACTCGCTCTGTGAGAGTTCCTGCAGAGAGGGGAAGTGCATCCACTGAACCCTTCCCCTGGGAAACATTAGCCCACTCAGGCTAATCTCACAGAACAAAGGTTCCCAGCGACAAGCCAGCCAAGGAGGGGATGTGTGTGTGTGTGTGTGTGTGTGTGTGTGTGTGTGTGTGTGTGTGTGTGTGTGTGTGTGTGTGTGTGTGTGTGTGTGCGCGCGTGTGTGTGTGTCTTTGGGTGAAAGCCTGCAGGTTTCCCAGCAAAAAGTACCATGTCCTCAGAAAAAGATAATCGTGGTGAAATTAGGGGGCGTGACAAGATCACACAATATTAAAACCTAAAAAATGTTCTTGTTAAAATGAAGCACTATCTACTGGCTGTCAGTATGTAGCTTTAGCTGGTGAAGTAAGTGTAGAATAATGAGCCCAAAATATAAAACCATGTTTTTTAAGCTTGTATCTCAGTGTCTATGTTTGAGACTAGAAAAAATGTTGGCCTGTAGTGTTAATGGAGTGGGATAATAAAATCTGTTTTTGGATTATCTGTAGGTGAAACAAACATTGTTCATGGAAAAGAACATTAGTACAGTTGTGTAGTAATGTTGGGTACAACATGTGTCTGGACTTAATTTTTATAACACACTGAGAATCTTGAAACCTTTATTCTATTTATGTAAACACAAAAATAAACATTTTCCAGGCATTTTAGCATTTAGAACTGGATTAGATTAAGCAAAACATAGTGTTAATCAAACCTGGACCCAATTATTCCATACTGACTACAGATTGGTAATTGTAATTGAAACCTTGGCTCTATTTATGACAACAAAAGATGGGGATAACTATTTTTCCCCACCAGACCTAATTTCTCATTCATAAAAATGTTAGAATTTATCAACTCATCTTTGTGAGGTGACAAATTCATTGCAAAATATTGCGGCCTATATGTAGTTCTAAGTAATCTAAGTTTGTTAACATTCTCAATCTATCTCAGGAAAGGTCTCAATAAAGTCTCATCTTCTCCTTTGGTCCTTCCTCTAGATGTTCTGGAGCAGTCAGGTCTCTGGCCTTCGATGTACGGAGCCAGAGGAGCTCCCCCTCACCTGCAGCCCCACCCAGTCTACTCGCGCCCCTCGTTCCTACAGCAGCAGGATCTGTACGCCCTGCAGCATCAGCACCACCAGCAACATCAGCGAGCTATGGAACACATGCAGCGACTACCCTTAGGACAAGTAAGATTGGCCTTCAAATCATGAGATTCAGAACAAGTCGGAATGTTGTAAGCTGATCCACGGAGCCAACTTCCTCTTTCAGGGAGTTAGGAGTGCAACACAGTAAAATATTTGTTGATAGTTTGGGATGTGGGACTGCACAATGTAAGGACAGCATATTTGTGATGATATTACTTAGCATTGCAACCAGATCCTTTTGCAAAAAGTAATCCTTGAACTAACTAGAATAAACTTGAATTTCCATGTTTCCGAGAATTCTTGCACCACCAATGTTTTTCATTTCCTTTTTTTAAAAGAGAAAACATGATACAATCACAATAGACGACTCGCCGAATGGATCTCCGACTTCCAGAACTCCATCTTCTTCCTCATCCTCTGCCTCCACCCATGCAGCAAAACCCTTCTCTCACACCCCTCCTCTGCCTAAGACCTCCACACCGTCTCCGGGGTTGTGTCCAAGCAGCCGGCAGTCACCCTGCTACCACTCGCCATCATCGCGTTTGACACACCCGCCAAATCCCCTGACTCCGACCCCGAGCCCAGCGGCAGCAGCGCCACGATCTCCGGCCCTGAGCCCTGCCCCTTCACACCTTTCCAAAGCACTGGAGAGAGTCAGCGACAGAGGAGAAGGGCAACCACTTCAGGACTATCCCCAGTCCTTAGAGCCAGGTGGGTTAACATAAGATTGAGATAGAAAAAAGTCAGGGTTGCTAAAACATGGTGTATATCTTTAAAACCTGGCTTCCTTTTAGTTTTGCAAAAATTGTTTGAAGCAGGGCCTTTGCTTCATATGTCCTAGAGTGTATTTGGGAAAGCTAAAGAGAGACAGTAGGCAGGCCAGCCATTAAGGTCAAAGAAAGCATATGGACACTCTTTGTGTTGTATGAGTGCAACCTGCCAGGCGCACACGTGTGTCACAAGAGGAAGGTCAGCAATATCTTCAGACAAAGCCTTCTTATCCTTCAGAGGTCCTTGGAAAAGTACAGGTGGAAGGATACACATTCATCTGGCTGTGTTGTCAGGGGGTGGAGGGATATCGTCAATAAAATGAGAGTGAGGTGACAGGGCTGCCGCAGCAATCATAGGAAAACAGCAGGGTGTCATCAATATCCAACGTAGATCTATAAACTCACACTTCTACACACACGCATGCTTTCTGTATATTTAATATACACCAACACACTCAGTGTTTTCTGCACCTCGATGTTAATGTACTATGTCAACTGTAATCACATGCTTCATCTTGTCTGCCTGAACAGAATGCCAATGAAGTTAAGGCATAGAAGCTAGGCCAGAGTTTATTCCTGTACATTTTTATGTGTCTTATGTCAGATTTCTGACACGTAGAACTACTTTTAGTTTAATGTCAAACTTTGACTTTTGCCCTCACTTTGTTTCCACCAGACTTGCCACCTGTATATAGCTTCTCTACAGTTTCCATGAGTTACAATACCGGGCCTTCACCTCCTGAAGCGCGAGCGGCAGAGCAACCTTTGTTGGAAGAACAGCCAACAGCGTCTGAAACCAAGTCTTTCTTTAAACAATGCACCATCCAGCCTCTCACTGAAGAGCGAGCAAGGGAAGAAGAGAATATAACAAACTGCAAGGTGGAGGAGTCTGAGAATGAATCAAAAGGATGCTCTATCTCTGAACTCCAGAGCGCTCTTTCCGGATCACCGTCATGCCCTTTCCAAGCTCCAGTTCTTGAACCATTCTGCCCAGCAGGCAAAACCCTGAAAGTGGATGTTCCTTTGGGTGGCCTTACAGAGCCTCAGATGTCCAAAGAGCAGGGAGATGATTGGGAGTGCGTCAAAAAGGATGACATGGGGGAGAATGAGAGAACAGAGCCTGGACCAGCTGAATGTACTTTCTCTATGCCTGTAGAGCCTGCGAACGGGGAGCCGGAGAAGGATCAGTACAACGAGGAAGAGAATGTAGAGGTGGTTGAGGATAAGGAAGAGGAAGAAGATGGGAGTGGGAAAAGTCCAGATGAGGAACTGGTAGAATATTCTGTTGTTTCCCCCACTGCTGACCCGCTCCCCTCTTCCACTATGACAACAGTAGCCCAGTTGGAAGGGGCTTACATGTGGAGCTTGGAGCTCTTGATTGCAGCGGCTCTGTGTGCCACCAGAGATGCCTTGTACCCACCAGCACCAGTTGTTCTGACCCCGTCTCCTTCTTCTCACCATGGTATGGAAATACTGGGGGAACTAGCAGAGCTGGAGATCAAGCGAAGGAGCAGGGAGTTCAAAGAGAAGGCGGAAGAAGGTGAGAAGAACTTTTAACTGCCATTCTTAATCTATTTTCACTTTATATATAAGACCTTAAAATTATCACTAGCAGACAGATGTCATATCTATGTGTGTCTGCACTGAGGTGAAGAGATCATGTGAGTGGTGAGAGGCTAAGACTGAGTCCTATGGGAACCTTTGTTTCAGCTTTGGGAAGTTTATTTAGGCATACAGATTGTATTGAAAGACATAAAAACCTAAGATATCACCTCAGTGATGATGTAATTTTCTTCTCCCACCAGTCCTTAGGGGGAATGTAGGTTTGAATGGGAGTCAATTCAACGTTGAAGATGTTCAGTACAATAAAGGTGCAAAATGACCAAACAGATGTTTTTTGTGAGGTTTAGGTTCAGTTGAATATGTCAGACAAGGTCAACTATTATTTGATGTAGCTACGCTAATTTAAAGAAGCGATGTCATATTATTGTCCACCTATTATTGTCTAAGCACCTAGAACTCACAATCTACAGTTTTTGCTTATTTCAGTAACACCTCAGATTTTATTTCTCTAAATAGCTCAGAAGTTGTGCGGACTCCCACTCAGACCACAGGGAATTAAGGGCTATTGTGTAAGGGCCAGTACCTTGGATCATCTTCCTGGTCTGCTCATTATGGAATATCTCAGAAGAGTCCCTCTGAGATTTTCTGAACGTTTTTGTGAATTTTGTCTGCAGTGAAAAACAGATTTTATATTATTACTTTGACATTATTACTTTGATTACATTTGACACAAACATCTTTATTGTTAAAAAATGTGTTACTCACCATATTGATCAAAAACAATAACTTGACATCAGGCAAAGGTGAGGCATAAGTGTAGTAAGAAATACTGACACCTATAAGTGAGGGTTATAAGTCAATAAAACCAAATATTTTTTGACATTTTTGTATAAATTTAGTGGTAGCCTGCAGTCTGCAGCTGCTAATGGATTGATAACTAGCTTAGGAGGAATGGAAGGACGAAATGCAGGGGTGACCAAAACTGTTCCACAACAAAACACTGTATGCTGTCTCTGGCATCTTATTAGGATCACAGGAACACAATGATTCATGATTCACAGGCTGTTGTTAGAATGTCACTATTTCATCAGCTTAATTCTATTACAAAATGACATGTGCTGAGACTGCTAGCTGTAGCAATCCATCCTTGATCAGCTGCGACTCGTGATGATCTCCAAATAACGGTGAGACTTAAAAAGGAACAGGATGTACCATCTTTAATGCCACTGGACAAAATCCAATGGTTTCCTTCCCTGTTGGCGGACTTAGAGTGGATTGACAAGCTATAAATGATAAATGGTAAAACGTTGTGACTAATCTAGTGGCTTGATCCAGACTGTAGCCTCAGAACATGTTCGTTTGTGTGGCAACACTAATATTGTTTAGCTGAGAAGACAGAAACAACCCAAACACTGACTGCATACCTGCTAATCTGAATGTGCACATTTACACTTTGACTTGTTTTAAATTGCTAAAATCAGCTAAAGGATACGACATCAATATGACTGCTTCAGATCAATGAACTGTTACTGTTAATAACCTGCAGACATTACTTCGTTCCAAACTAGCTCTTTGAGGCCAGAAAATTAGATCAAGGAAGAAGAAAAATAACTTAAGCAAACCCAAAACAAAAGGTGGCCTGGGAGACGTGTAAAAGGCACATGTGTGAAATCCAGATGTCTATAATGTCACACACAAACCCTCAAAAATGTTCCTCTAACTGTCCTGTTTCCTTCCTTTTCGCTCCCACTCTCAGCTGCTTCCCATAGAACTACATTTCCCCCCCTGGGGAGTAAGTGTGTGTGTGTTGAGTGGTGTGTGTGTGTTTTAAGGGAACACAGAGATGGACAAACAAGCTAAGCTTCAGACACGATCCAGGACACACATGCACAGACTCTCAGCCCAATGTGTCCCTCAGGCTCTGTCGTCTTGCTTTGCTAATTAGACCCTTTCCTTTAAAACACTTCTCCTGTAAGCGCTCCTATTTTCCTCTCGTCCCTCTGAGAGAAAGTGTTTTTATTTATGCCAGCATCTGTGCGTGCGTGTGTGTGTTGTATGCTTGCCGTGCACACACCGGTGTATGTGGCTAAGCTGTTAAGTAATCCCAGATGAATCCCTGCTCTCCTCCGTCAGAGTCCCTGTGTCTCTCAACCAGACTGCCTCCTCCTGCCTCCCCTCCTCCTCCTTTGTTATTTTTTCCCTCTCACTCGCGTCTTCTTTTTTTTTATTTTATAAAACCAATGTAATCTTGTGTGTAAATCCTGCCTCTGCAAGCCTTGTTGACAGAATTAATAAGTGTAAAAATCCTAAGTCGCTCAGCTGCTGCAAAGAGAGATACAGGCTATGTGAGTGTGCATTTGTTTACATGTTCGTGCGCGTGCTTAGCATGTGTAATAGGTGTGAAATCAATAAGTCAGTCCCATCCGGGGCGTGGAAAACACCAGATCCCAGTGCGTTTTACTTAAAAAGCAGCTCTGCTCTCATTGCTGAGAATGTTATTAATACAGCTGGTGGGGTTCGTGTCGTCGTGGACGCGATTGGGAGAGGAAATTGATCCCAGACAAACGAGGTTCTGAAGAATATCTCAGCTTTTTACCAAAGATCCCAACTACAGATCGACAATTCAGCAAAAGCGTTTGAAAGAATAAACATACCTAGAGTTAAACTTAAAAAAATCTGGCAGTGTCGCACTTTCCTAATTTACTTTCATATATAAATTACATTTGAACAAAGCTTCCTGAACAGTGACGTAGTTACATGGTATTGAAACAAAACTTTAAAAATTAATAACACAAAGGTTTTATTTCAAATGAAAAAAACATTTTTTACTCCCACTCACTGAAAAAGGTAAACAAGTGATCCAACTTTTAAAAAATGTAGTTAATTTGTTACAAGTAATCAAATTAAGGTTATCCAAGTAAATATATTAAGTTTATTAAGTTGTCATGCTAAGCAAATGTAAATAAATTAAATCTGATGAAGTAAATCTAATCAAATTTGATCAGATCAAAGCAATTTTTTTAAAGTTCCTTTCTCTTTTTTTCCAGTGCTCCTGCTTAGTTTTTTTACGGCTATAATTACCACCCTCTAAATTCAGTGACTCTGTGCTAATAGCACAAAATATTAGACCTTTTTGTTCTGTTCTTTACGGAAAAACACAAGCTGATACTAGCTGGTGGGGACAGCCTGCAGCTTTTATGTTACTGACAGCACAATTGTTGGCAATATAACATCAATTAAAGACACATTCACATTTTCACTGACATGAAATCAGACCAAAAGCTCTCAGTTTAGGTTAGCTAGCGTTACCAAAATGATTTCTGTTTACTAAATGCCAGAAAACTAAGTGAGAACATTTTTCAAGATGTTCAACATTGTAGGTGACCGGCCAGCTTGTGATGCTTTATGCCTTGTAAAAGTCAGAAAAATATTGTCATTCCTGCATTTTCTCAAGCAACTCCTTAAGAGCACTTTGAAAAGTAGGAACAGTAATTTTTTTCTTTATTTCCAGTAATTAGCCAACACCTGGTGGATATGCTGCTTGCAGCATGCCAGCTGCAGTTTTAATAGTTTTAATTCCATGCATGATGTTGATACTGAACTGGAGAGCTGCTCTAAGCGTCATCACAAGCTGCGTTTCCATTAACTTTAAAATTGTACAATTTGATATTTCAAAAGTATCTCTGCTCAATGAAAACACAGCAATTTCTATTAAAAAAACTTTCACTTTGTAAAGTTCCAGTGCTAGAATGAGGTGGTTTATTGACTGCATCAAAAATGGTGAATCACATCACATGAGCCACGTGATCAATAATTGGATATTACTACTGGTAGAAACAACAAAGAAGACAGGAAGTGGTATGAGGATCAAGGCGCACAAAGTTTTTCAATGACTTATTGTATGAACAAGTTTATTCACGTCTGATTTTTATTTCTCATTTCTGGTGGTATCTGCGCATGTCTTTTGATGCAAAGTTGTATTGTTACTTTTCTGTTGTATTTTTATGACCAAGTAGACACACATTTTGAACATTTTTAAATTAACCTGAGCAGTTCCACAACCCTTAGAAACGAATTTTTAAAATAATTGCATCGCATTCATGTTGAAATTGTGCCCCTTTCTTTACATTATTTTATTCTTTACTGTCTTTTTCTATATTTTATATTCTATCTTTGTGGAAGCATACTTGCTTTGATTACCTGTCATGTTGAAGCAGAATAATTTCCCCACAGTAGGACAAAGAAGGAATTTCTATTCTATTTTCATAAAATCAAGTGAATTTTTGAGTAGACGTTTTTTTCAGGCAGCTAGCCAAGCAGTGCGCAGCAACAGGTTGGGGGAACTGCATTAGTCCATACGGCCAGAGTAAACTCCAGTCACCAATAACTCACCCACCTCACCCACACTCAGAAAATGTTGCTGTTTTTTCATGTCAAATCCCCCGAGCTGCCTCCTATTACAGCCCTCAACTCTGTTAGTGACACACCGTGGTGTTATTACTGTGTGTGTGTGTGTGTGTGTGTGTGTGTGTGTGTGTGTGTGTGTGTGTGTGTGAGTGAAACGTACGTATTGATTGCGGCCATCCTCCATAATACTACACCAGGCGTGGTGATGTCAGCGGTGATGTCATCCTGTCGGGGTAACCGGAGCGTACCATTGGCTCTGTGGAGCTTGACACACGAGACAACATTGACCTCTGCGAGCCGGGACGGGACACGGCCGGCAGCGGCAGAGCCTTCCCGAGCTGCCCTCCCGCCCCTCTCCGCCCGCCGTCCTGAGCTCACCCCTCCGCGCTCCCGCTCGTTTTCTCTGACCTCTCATCCTTCCTGCCCTCCTCGCGCTCCTCGTTTCCCGCCTTCCCCCTCGCCGCCATATCCCGCTATGAAGCGCGCGCAGGTTTTAATAATGTCAGGTGTCAGCTGGGCAGGTCTTGCTGCTCCCGCGCGCGCAGCCTGCGAGTGATCCAGCGGAACCTCTCTCCTCTCCTCGTCTTTCTCCTCGCAGGGAAAATTGGATTCTGTCCATGTCCATAATGAGAAGATGTAGGAGAATAAATAGATAGCTCAATAAACACTTTGCCTCTTATTGCTTCTCCTCCCCTTCAGTTCTCACCCCCTCCCTGCTTTTTTCTCACCGCGCTGCAGTCCTTCCTCCTTCCTCTTCTTGCTCCCGCCACCCGCTGCTCTCTTTCTCTCCATTTCTCCCACACATACATAAGCTCGTGCAGCTTCGTGTCTGCGGAGCTCAGCGAAAACTGTGTGTGTTCCGAATGAGTGTGTTGTGTTTGCACAGGTTTGTGTATGTGAACCTCCTCATGAATATTCTGTTTTATCTGCTGCCGCGGTGACAATGACAGAGTTAATGACAGTGACAGATGTAGAGAACCCCCTCCTCCCCATCTCACCTCCACCATCACTCCCCTCTGGATATGCGCGCGCCTGTGTTTGTGTGTACGATTAGGCAGGAACACAAGTATACATCAAATAAACTACACAGCTAATATCATAAATATCACCACTTTTCAGGGCGCAGTTCCGCTGCTCTAAGAAAAATAAATCCGCTGAGCGCTCACCGTGTTTTACAACTGGTGTCTGAACTGAAACCATCCATCTCTCGCACAGGTGAGGAGACGCTGACCTTTGACCTTCACAGTCTGGCGACGCTGGCGGCGGCCCGGGCTCTGGAGATGGGCGGCGGTACCGTGGACGCCGAGTCCGACCGGCAGTGTCCAATCAGGAAGAGGCTAAACCTGCGCCGGAAGTGCAGCTGGACGCCTCGGCACGAGCCGGTGAGGCCTTTGGAGAACGTCTGTGTTCAGAAGCATGAATCATTCATACTAGATTGTGGGTTGCTGCTGAGTCGAACAATAGAAACGGGCCTTTGTTTGTGACTAACAGAGCCGATCTTGTGGCGCTTCCTCTTTGTCTTGTTAGGATTTTATCTAATTGGCCTATTCCAAACAAATGATTAAATTGTTTTTTTTTTGTTTGTTTGTTTTGTTTTTTCTTATTTTGTGATAATCTTACTTGCAACTGAAAAGAACAACAACAAACTATGGACATGGTTTTGTGCATTTTTTTATTCACCCCTCTTCACTATGATGCCCACAAATTAATATCTCAGTATAAATCCAATTATTCTGCAAAGGCTTTAGATTACTGGTGAGTCATTAGTGAATGAAGAGCATCACAAAGACCAAGAACAAAATCAGACAGGTGAAGAGGTTAAAAGCAAGGTTCAATTATAAATGAATATCCCATCACCTAATTGGAGAACATCAGCAAAAATACCAAAACATGGCAGTCTGCTTACATTTAAAGGGCCACAGTAAAAAATAACACCAATACTCAAAAAATATCCCATCTTACTAATGGCATAGGATGCACTGTGTCAAACATTTGCAATACAAGAAAGAGAAACACTCATGGATGAACTGAACTATTAGTATGGAGAAATTTGATAAGTTGATCAGGCGCCACAGCATCCAGGGTTCGATTCCCAATGATGGGACCTTTGCAGCTTCTTTCTAATATAATGCAAATTTAAAAAATATATAAAAAAATTGTAACAAGCGGCAGAGTTCTGTGATGCCGTCCTATTGCTTTGAAGATCCCGAGTTTGAATATGCTAATTAATAAGTCCATTTTAAAGAGTTTACAGAGACCACCTGCATCTGTTTGCATTTTTCTGGCAGGTCCTCCTGCAGAAATGCAGCACCGTTACCACACTTAAAGAGCTGATTGAGATTCTGCTCATTTTCTGTTTCCCTGGCTGTGAACAGCGACCGAAGAATTCAGACTGAGGCAAAGTGACTTTTAATGTGGCTAGCTGGACTGAAACATCTGAAATTAGCCAATTATTACTCATATTAAATTTGTACGACTAGTCAAAAATTAGTACAGTGAGAAATAACAGATTTTGCAAGAAAAAAAATGTATATTGTGGACTGCTGGGAGTGATGGGGTTCCTGTTGGAGCAGAAACAGAAGTTTGCTCCCCCAGCGGCGACTCCAGCTGCTCCATTGTTCAGGCGCCTCTGGCACTGAGAGAACCACTACATTATTATCCAGGCACTTTTAACACTATGCCAGATTGTTTTGCATATTCAAAACTTCAGTGTAAGTAGAACAGTTCATCTCATTGTCACAAATATCACAGTCAATAAAAAAAAAAAGAAGATTCCAGTTTAAACGAAACATTTAGATAATAAAACCGGTTTGATTAATACGCGGAAAGAAGCATCGACACTTCATAGTGCCTTAAAATAAGGATCTCCTTTGAAACTCTATTTTTTAAAGTATCATCATATTCAAAATATGTTTTCCTGTCTTCCAAAAATCTGCATTTGAGAGCAGAAGATACTTGTAAAAAAAAAAAAAGAAAAAACAAAAGACAAAAAAAAGGGGCAATAAAAACCTGCATCAACACACCGGCCAAAAAAAACCTCACTGGTTATATATTCAGTGCTTGTAGGCCTGAGGATTGTCCACAGCATTATAAATTCCTCTGCTTTGTGTGTGTGTGTGTGTGTGTGTGTGTGTGTGTGTGTCAGGTGTGCCCAGTGAAGGGCTCCATGGAGACGATGGGAGGGGAGGAGCTGGCCATGCGTGTCCAGCTGGCTGAGCTACAGCGCCGCTACAAAGAGAAACAGAGAGAGCTGGCCAAACTACAGAGGAAACACGACCACCAGTGAGCAGAATAACACACTCACACACACGCGCACACACAAACACACGCATGCACACACACTTTTCTTGTCTTTACTGAATTGGGCATTCCGACATTCACAATTGTGCTTTCATGCTGCATCCCCTTCTGATTTATCATGACTTGCTGTCTTTCTCACACTGGATGCATTTTGACCTGCAGCCGAAGCAGCCTGCCCCCGCCCCACCGCCTGATTTCTGCTGCATTTTCAACCCCTCTCTCTCTTTCTCCCTCTCTTTCTCTTTATCACTCTTCTCTCTCTCCATCCTCTTCCTTTTCGTTGCTCCTCTCCCTGCAGGAAAGACGAGACGTCTCGTAGCCCCGCTCGCCGGGGGCCCGGCCGCCCCCGCAAGCGCAGGTCCACCCCCGGCCCAGCTGCCGCGGAGAGCTCCAAAAGACTCAGGTCAGTGCTCTGATACTGCGTCGGTATAATCAGTGTGATTGGCAAGCCCAGCTCATTCATCCTGATTTCTGTTTGTGTTTTTGGTGAAAGGCACGGTTGATTTTCAAGAAGTTCTTCTTCAGCTGAATTGATTCAAATGCTCTATAGCTGATGATTTGCTTGATTGGGCACTGGAAGGAGCTGCTCATACATGCACACACACGCACACACACACACACACACACACACACACACACACACACACACACACACACACACACACACACACACACACACACTCGCACAGTGGGTTATGTGATGGAAACTGTAAGATGGCTGTGATTTTTAATGAGAGAAGGTAATGGAGCTGAGGGCTTCATTAATCATCATTAATCACTTTTAATCATATTTATCACTTATATTGATTGTGTCCTGATTCCATGTGAACCACTTGCATATACTAATACAGCTGGACAAAGTCTGGATGTACAGTTATTACAGTGATAAATGACTCAACACCTCCCCCACCTGCAGCAACCCGTCACCACACATTTTAGCACCTCAAACATGCTAACTTTTAAGCAGACACAAACTCAAATCACACGCACACACACACACACACACACACACACACACACACACACACACACACACACACACACACACACACACACACACAACCAGCATTCACTGTGATAAATGTGTTTTCTCATGGTGCCCCACCTCTGTTAGCAAGTGCACCCATCGCCTTGATAAAATGATTAAAGAAACTCAGGGTTTGTCACGGTTACCATGATTAGAAGGCGCTAATGAAAATGACAATGAAAGCCTTTTGTCATAATATGCCGGCGTCGCCGCACACATAGTCAGGCAGGGAACTTGTATAATTAGCTGAGCTGGTTTCAACGTGCCCGTGCAACACGACGAATGTTGTCATTAACAAGCAATGTATCGCATGTTTATGCTTTTATCTTCTCATGAAGATTGAGGGCAAAAGTCAACAATTAAAAAAAGTGAGAGGAGAGGATCAGACAAAATTAAAACTGTTCTTTTTCTTTGCATTCACGTGGGCCAGGCACTGCTTGCTAATAATGGAGTAGTTTTCAGCTAGTAGGCTAATGTAAAGTAGCCTCCAATTTTTGTTGACAGAGCATACTCAGTTAGCCATGTTTAGACTTTACCCTCAGCCTGTTACATGATTTCTAACATCATGTCTACATGCTAACAAAAGTTTTAGTTAGCATGTAACATGTCCTGAGAAATTACATCAGGAGCAACATGGAATGGCTACTATCATAAACTAACAGGTATAAAATATTAGTCATTCAAATGGGCATGACCCTTTTATGAAATGTTGCTTCCACCCATCCGTCCTCCCTTCGTCTTCCGCTTATTTGAGCTTGGGTCACAAGGTTACAGGTAGCTCAGACAGCACTCTCTCCCCACTGACTGTAACTCACTTTGGAGGGTCTCAAGGCGTTTGTCTGGATCCCCTTCTGGTGTCTTGGAAGATATGGCATCTGATTCCTGATCCTTTTATTATGATGCATATAATTAGCATGACCCTGGCTTTGTCCAGCAGCCAGCCATTGTACCCTCATTGGAAACCCTAGATGATGGGGTGTGGAAGGCTTGACCACATGGTGGTCACGCATGTCCCACCTGTCCAACCTGGCTCTCTGTGCCCCTATTTCCTTATTGCACATGCAGTTTGCATATTTGCGGGGTCGTCTTTTACTAAGGTCTGTGAAACACATTTAGTCCGATCCTGCTTGCCATAGGAAGCCACTTCAGGAGACAATACGATGGACAATATAACGTCCAGGATCACAGGAGTAGTCAAACTTTCCATTGTGTTAAGGTGGCTCTTATGATGTGGGAGTCATCAGTCATCCATCAGTTTGCCATTTCTAAACTCAATTCCGGTCTGTTCCACAACTAATGGAATCATGAAGTTGGCCTCGAGTTCAGCTGGTGGTAAAGGGCTATTTCACAACTTTTGTGGCATCTGGACAAACTTAGATCAGATCTCTGAGGCAACCTAAGGTATAACAGACAGAGCTGCTGCTAAGGGCCACATACCAGTATGGGGCCCTATTCTGCTAGAATTCTCAAAGCATTAGATATACTGAAGGAGCCTCTACTTGATAGGTTCATCCTCTACTTACCCACTGTTATCTCGTGAACTCTGAAAGCCACAATGGTATCTTTAAAAACAACAAAAGTGCTAAAATGCTGCCTGTAGATGCATCAAGTGAAATAACAGATTTTTATTATAATTTCTAGTTGTAAACTCTAATATTGGTAATGCTGGCTATATAATGCACAAACATTTGGCACTGAATATATGCATGAGGAATTCTCTGTGATGAAAGATGTCAAATTTTATTTGGGCACCTATAAACAAGAAGTGTCTGACACACTGACTACCTGTAGAGTTGGTATCAATCATCTTCCTGGATTTAACCTGAGATATTTTTTTTCTTTTATCCATCCAGGTGTTGGATTTATTTTGGTGAAATGAGGCTCAACTTGCTCTCGGCCTCACATCAGTTCCACTTGGATCACATTACAGTCAAACTGAAAAAGCAAATGACCTTCTGTAAAAGGGAAACCAGTGTGTTGGCTTTAAAATGATTCTATTATTTAGCAGGAATGTAATAGAGAGCGCATTCAGTACGTATTGCCTGTGATGCGATTGTGGCCCTCCAAAATCGCATCACAGGCGAAGCACAGGCGAAGCTCAAACCGTGGGGGTGAGCAGCAGGGTCGGCGATGTGGTTTTAGGTTGCAGACTCCTCCTCTTTCTTCCCGCCTCTCCTGGGACCGGAGATGCTCCGAGCCAATCCTTCCCTCCATGGGAATATAGGATTCACCTGCCTCAGACACCAGCTGCTAACAGAGTGTGTGTCTGTGTGTGCGTGTGTGTGTTGGCTGCCTGTGGTGTAAGAGTCCATGCAGGCAGTGAAGGAAGGACAGAGTGAAAGAGAGGCAGGGAGGAGTAGTGTTCGATAGAGGTTAGTGTTTATCGATTGAGCCCTGAAGCTCCGGTCAACGGAGAGACTCCCCCGAGACTGCTTTATCTCTCTCTCTCTTTGTTTCTCTTTCTCTTTCTCTCTCTCTTTCACTTCCCTTCCCCCACTAAACCTCCCTCCTGTTCTCTCTGTCTCTATCTTCAGTAGTGCAGCTTCGTTTCTCAGACCGACCCTTCCATGCCCTTTTACATGATGATTCAGCTTCGTATTCACACGGCAGCTGAATATTTCTGTGTTTGGTGTTAAACCACATTGGCGGTTCTCAAACCCTGCATCCCACCTCATGAAAAAAATTAAGACAGTGAGAACCAGTGGGAGGACGGAGAGACAATGAATGAACCATCATGAGATAAAAGTGGTCTAGAAGGAAAGGGCTAGAGGGCATGGACTGTGGCAAACATTTGTCTAGCGAGAGGAAAGAAAGCCTCTCAGACCTCTTAAGATGTGCTGCAGTATCTGGCAGCAAGATGTTAACAGCAGATCCTCCAAATCCTCTAAGTGGCAAAGTGGAGCTTCGACAGATTGAACTTGCTTGTCCGGGATGTCTGATTGAGACCTGGAGCATTTGAAGACCAAGTCAACACCTTGAATCTTTTTCTCTGTAGACTTAAACCATTTTAGCTTTGTGGCAAGGTGCATTATCCTTCTGAAATATACTACAACTACAGTATGGAATGCAGTTTCCATGAACTGTAAACTGTAAACACATAGATGGTGTTAAAACAACATTTGACCAAGATACCAGGGACCAAAGTTTCCCGTCAGATCCTCACCCACACAGTCGTCTGACCATCACATTACTTTGTTTTTATCAAATTATAGTTGATAAAACTCATCACAATATAAGTTTGCCATTTTAATCGATATTTATAATTGTCAGTATCAATAATAGTTGATTAACTTTTGTTTTGTTTTAAATATCTGAAAACCTTTTATCCACAGTTGTCTCTCCATGCCGCTGTTTATTTCTAAGCAGGTACAAGGCGCAGTGGCATGACCTAAAACTGCTCAGATACTCAACAGATTGTTGCTAGATAACCAAAGAGTGAGTGAGTTAGTTGATGCCACCCAGTTAGTTTAGCTCAAAAAGAGAGGTTGAGCAGCTAGTGTCTTTCTTGTGCCTACATCTCCCAGATGTATGTGCAGAATGCTGTGCAGTTCTGGATCAGAGTTCAGTGAATATTCTATCAGGTTTATCATCTACTGACATTGATCAAGTGTATTGCGATACATATTATTGATTCATTGACTAAGTCTATATAAGACTTGCATCAACATTGAAGACAGAATTTTCACTTGTTATCTAATATATCGAACCGAGTAAGAAGTACCACAATGAAAAGATAATCAAAACATAATCAGTGGTTATAATGTTATGCCTGGTTAGTGTAAATTCTCATTTTGTGACCATCTCTGCCATGTTTTGTTTTTTCCCAGGACTGGGCTAAATATTGTAGAGCAAAAGAACAGGAATGTCTTGTCCAACCACAGCTTCAACAGTCTGACTGCTGCACAGGTCAGTTATCCTGTTGTTCACAGTTTATCTACACACAAATTCACAACCATCTCTTGCTTCTTATTTTCTTTTGTCTTTCAAGAATGCGTCAATTACAACAAATAAATGAGTCAGTAATTAGTAGTTCCACTCACTGTTAACAGATGAAAGCTCGTTGTAAGCACAGAGGTCGACCAAGCTCTCTGAGCTCCAGACTGGCCAGGCGGGTGACCCAGATGAAGCAGAAAACCACCGCCCAGCGGGAGGCGCCAACAGCCGGAGGGGTGCACAGTAGTGAAGAAGACCCTTCCAAGAACCACAGCCGACAAGGGGAGAAAGGTGAGGAGTTGGTGTGAGCATACATGCAAAGTTGTTGTCCATTAGGCATCTGGGATTCTAAAATGAAAAGACTCTGATTGCTGTTGATCCATCAGATCGACAAGACCGGATGCCAGGTGAGACCATGAAGAAGAAGAGGGGTCGAAAGCCCAAAGTGGTAATGGTCATCAACCCCAACCGGCCTCAACACAGGGACAGACGGGACACACATGATGGAAGAGAAGACAAGAGCTGCAGCGAGAGTTCAGAGCATGGTGAGTTACTGATCGGGTCTGAAAGCAGGATTGTGTCCTGGTACGAATTATTCAATGCTAAATCAGACAAAAGTTACAGGCAAAATTGGCAATTGGAAAACATATTTTGCAGAGCTGTCACATGCTACTGTTAGCTTGCAGCGTTCACATGTAGTCAATCATGTGAGTCAAACAGTGCTAAGCAGGCTGATGGGGTTAATGAACATTGACCATTCGGCGTGAGATTTTGCTGCGAGAGGGTGTTTGAGTGTTTTGTCGAGGCATCTGAGAGTGAGATGTCTGCCGTCATCAGGGGGCTCCTCTTACCGCCCAGCTTGTCTGTCACACTGTTAAAACTGTTAACGATGTACCACAGGCATGCAGCACTGTCACCCCCGGCCCTCATCCTCACACCGTAACGTGAGCCCGTCTAGAATGTCACACCCCCATCCTTCTGTCTCTTCCTCCCAACTCTAACCTCGTGAAAATGCCTTTAGTGGAGGCTTTGAGTTGATGAGACCATCAAACCCACCCCGGTATGGACCTTTTTGTAGGAAGGGCTGATGAGGAGAATGTAAAACTTTGGGGAAACTCAAGAATTCAATCCACCTGTGGCCTTGGCAACAGGAACAGGTGGGATATGTGTGGGCATAGGGCGAAGTGTTGACGAGAATCCTGTGTAAGTGACAAATGTGTTTGAGAAGTGTTGACACCCAAAACACAAATCCCCCTCATGTCCCCACCAGTCAGCGACACTCAGCTGCCAATAATAATCTGTTTGTGTGTACACACAAGAAATGGTGGCTCTAGTCTCAGACTGGTACTCTATTCACACTGAAATTGCAAAAATAAAGACTTCAGACTTCATTTGGACTTGTGCCATTAAGACTTAGATTCTGGATCTGGGAACAAGATTTCATGAACTATCTTTACCTCATGTAATCACTGGTGAAAACCCTGTAGATGGTTTATAATTATCTTTTAATCCCAGTTGTAGCTTCATGGATGTCTCTCAAACTGAATTAGGCCTAAGCCATTGTTGTCTTACTGGTACGGTAGCAAAGACTTTCAAAACAAAAGCAACTTTTTCTCAGAAAGGAGAATTCTTTCTCATTCACTAAATATGTCATGCCTCGCTCTTTACTATCTAGTTTATAACTGACCTTGAAACACATTTACTGTAAAGAATAAACAGCGGATTGAAATTACAATTTAACTTCAAGTGTCAACATTTAAAGAAGGATACGATGCACATCAGGTTTGGGCTGCACAGGGGTGGAACTATTTGCACTGTTCCAGGTTCAAATCTCCTAAAGCAATCATAGCAGGTGATCTGAACATATTGAAGCTGGTAATAGTTCCAAATTGCAGATCCTCTCACAGAGAGAGAGAGAGAGAGAGAGAGAGAGAGAGTGAGAGAGAGAGAGAGAGAGAGAGAGAGAGAGAGAGAGAGAGAGAGAGAGAGAGAGAGAGAGAGAGAGAGAGAGAGAG
>CAEGAF010108884.1:0-10266 GCA_903067075.1 Micropoecilia bifurca | reverse complement strand
TTTTTTAATTAAGCTAAAAACGTTTAGGATCTTGGTGAATATTTTTGATAAGCTCACCAGAAGAGGAAATGCTGGTCTCAGCGTCATGGTGGAGTTCAGATTGTCATCTGCCGAGATTGACTCAAAACCTTCCGCAATCGACCGGTCGATCGCGAGCGACGTAATGAGCAGCCCTGCACTAGACTATTAAAGCAGGACAACAATAATGAACAGTGTCTGAAAACAGCAGTAAAACCATGGTGATGTGAATTTACAGTATGAAAAATAGTCACCTCTCTTACAGATTTCTTCTCTTTTGGCTTTTTGTCTCTTAAAACATTCAAACAATTCCAATATCGGAAAAACTAATCTGATTAAAACCGTATTTATTAAAAAGATAAATAGAATTTATGACAGGAATCTGCAAAAACAAATTATCCTTTTAGTATAGAACTACATTTTCTTTTAAAAAATGGAATAGCAACACTCCTGGCTATTTACTGTAAAGCATGGAACAGTCAGGTGCGTACATAACTCATGACTGGAAATAATGCAAGAACCCATTCTCAAAGTTCAATACTCTTTCAATTATAATGAACGTTCAACAAAGGAAATGAAAGACTTGAAATATTCTAAATAAATAAACAAAACAACAAAAATTAATAAAATCTCTTAATAAAATTGTCCTTCAATACAAAGGCTAGGACCAAAGCACCAGACTGGAGATTTCATCCAGATTTCATCCAGAGAGAGAAAAAGAGAAAGAAAATAATCATGCAAATGGAAATTATCGACCTCGTTTTAATTTATCATGCGATTAATTGATTTATTGCGATGGGGTTATGCCCATATTTAAAGAACATCTAGAAATAAATGCATTGACATCTTTCTGTGTTAAATTAGTTTAAAGTTCTAATTTAACGTCTTCATGACGGGTTATGACTGGGTCATAACCTGTCATAACCTGGGGTTATGACTGGATCTGACCCCAAGCACCAGCCCGGCTCTGTGGAGAGCATTTAATGGTCCTGGAGTGGACCAGCCAGTCTCCAGACCTGAACCCAATGGAAAATCTTTGGAGGGAGCTGAAAGTCTGTTGCCCAGCAACAGATTTGTGTGGAGGAGTGGACCAGATCCCTGCTACAACGCAAACCTGATCAAGAACTACTGGAAACATCTGATCTCTGGATCTGTAAACACAGGATTCTGGACTAAATACTAAGTTTTGTTTTTCTCTTGGATCAAACACTTTTAAATACAAAAATAAATATTTTTATATTAACTTTATTGACAGACTATGTCTTTTTTTTCTTTGTTTACATTATCACTGTGTGATGTTATGACTGCTCTCATCATTAGGTCTACTTCCCCCAGAAAATGCAGGTTGACATTTTGACAACATTTGATGAGGTTCTCATTAACATTCTCATTTCTCATGTCCTTGTGAGAAAATCTAAATTTCAGTCTTAAGTAGAGGTGAAACTGAAACTAAAGAATGGAACTTATAGATCTGATACCGATACCGGCAGCGATATTGCCGATATTTTTGGATTGACAACCCCCCTCCAGTCTGAAGGTATAAGTTTCCCCTTTTGCTTACCTGGGCCAGTGGCCGGGGAGAAGAAGTCTTGAGGCAGCCTTTTGTAGTTTATCATGGTCCAGGACAGGGAGTGGAGGTTAACCAGCTGAGAGAGGACACCTCGGAGCGTCGGGATCTTCAGACAGCCGTTATGGTGCAGGACCAGAGACCTGAGACGAGTCAGCCGGGAGAGGCTGGCCAGCAGCTGGGAGGGGGGACAGGTCAGCTGCACATTACACAGGCTGAGCTGGGTCAGCTGCTGACCCAGAGGAAGGAGGAACTCCAGGTTCACCAGCGGGTCTGAACAGGCTGTGAGAGTCAGGCTGTGTACGTGGCGGAACCGCTTCAGCTCCTGGACGTCGTTTCCCTTCCAGCTGTCCAGCCTCAGGGCCTGGAGCAGAGGCAGCCAGACGGAGAGCAGCTTCAGGTCCCTCTTCCTCCCGTCCCGCAGGGCGACGCTGTCCAGCTGCCTCCGAGCGAGGCTCCGCCAGAAGGCGCGGTTGTACCGGGACAAGTCCTTCAGTACCACGCCGAAGCCCCGCCACAGAGGCCGACATTCATCCAGCAGCTGCTTAAAGTGAGAACATGTGCAGCGCATATTCAGCTTGTCCTTCCAGGACAGAAAGCTGAACACCTGCAGCCATAGTTCGTTGGGAAGCTGGAGAGCCGACGTCATTGTCAGAACCAACGGAGAAAGCAGGCGGTCCAGACGGTCCTGAGGCGAACGGACACGAGTCTGGTCGTCTCCTCACTGGTACTGTAGATTCTTGTTTCTCTTCACCTACGAAGGGAAACAAGTTCGCTTATCTCAGGATGCTCGGACTTTCTCCCAACTTCCTGATTGCGTCGTTGAGTTACGAATCTGCGTAAACCAGAAGACGTCACTCCGCCGAGGTTTGCCGAAGGTTTATAATGTCTGAAGTAGGGACATTTCAAAAGACACGACATATAGTAGCATACATTATGGATTTTTTTTTTTAAATTTGAACTTTTGAAACAATGTTTAACTCCGGTTTATCCGTTCTGATGGAACAATAATTCGGTGAATATTAGTAGAAAATGTGTCTTGACTTATAGGGGGTTCCATTTGTGCCAAAGTTGATGAGGTTATCTTAACAATCAAATTTCTCTACTAGATTTTGTGAAATACAAATAAAAAGAAGCAGATGAATCAGATGTCTGCTGACTACTAAGAAGAGTCAATGGAAAAAATTACGAAATGGGATTTTGTTTTGTTTATATTTCTGCTGTTTACCTGGTAAAGACTGAAGTTTAAGTTAAAAGCGCAGAAATATCGAAAATAAAGTTGCTATATTGAGATCAAAGTGTAAGACATGCAGCAAAGGTCGCCAAAGCCGGGAATCGAACCTGCGTCGGAGACTAGGGCCTCCACAGCGCACCCCTACTGAGAGCACTTTCTGAATGCATTGTATGTATATTACATGTATACAGTGCAAATCTGTCTGTCTGTCTCTGTCTGCATGCATTTCTGGATGCACTGTATATAATGGTCCCTGATCGCTAGAGGCGCTCACGGCCCATCTGAGACAAAACGAAGAAGCAGTAGAAGAAGAACAAACTGGCTAGTAGTTGACTAAGGTGTTAATGTAAGTAACATATTTTTCCTTCAAATAGAAAGTAGTGGGTTATCTGCAGACAGGTACAGACCTTTGTCTGTACCTGGTCGTCTGGGCAGTTTATGGATTGCTGTGTTAGAAAACTGGTTTAGGATACATCCGATTTTTAAAAAAACATTTATACTTAAATACTTTTCCTGATCCGACTCTTGAATAAAATAGAATGACAGTAACTAATTGTCAACAAATATAACACAAATTTCAGAACATAGTCAGAAACTAGCTACATACTGAGCAGTAGTTGCAGCTTCACGTCAATGCGCCCGCCATATTGGGAAGGGAGACATCGGTTAGTGAAACCAAGGAGTTGCATTTTAACGGGATTAAAGAGATGTATAGCTCAAAATTAGCCATCAAACAGTTTATAATGATGAAGAAAAGTAATTTTCATCATCAGTAATGTAAAAGCTTATTATAGTCCACTTGTCCATGTTTGGTTCTATTTCTGAAGATACAGAACAGAACCAGAATACATGAGAGGTTTGGAGCAGGTTTTCTGTTTAATGTATTTTGCTACTAGGTCATTCAGTGATTTATAAACAATGGTATTTTAAAGTATATCCTCTGAGCTCTAGTGACTAAAGATAAACACATGAATGAGTTTCTCTAGATCTTGCTGGGATGTTCTTCGGGTGATAAAAGGCCGACTTTGCAATTGTTTTCATGTAGCTCCGAAGGTTCAGGTCTGAGTCTGTCACTACACCCAGATTTCAGGCCTGATCATTACTGTGCAGTTGTAAGAACTGAAGCTGCTTGCTGACTCTAGATTGTACCTTTTTTGGTCCAAAAGTGTAATAACTTCAGTTGTGTTTCAGTTAGAGAAAATTATGGCACCTCCACACACTGATTTGCTCAATTCACATCTAAATGATGTTCTCCTTCTGCTGGGAGTCCTCTACAGACTTCATCAAGATTTCCTAACGGTGGATAGAACTCTAACCTGCCATGCTGAAATACTTCTACAATTCTATTATTCTAATATAATCTAATATACTGTGCTGTGTTCATCTTGGCTTGTTTTTATGCATAGGAATAGGTAAGTAGGGACTGTTTCTTCCCATGGAGACAATTTGGGTTAATATGTGTGTGAATGTGTTCCCAGGTGTCCCGGCTGAGGTTCCAATGTCCTCGTCCAACATAAAATCCTCTGCAGTCACAGGAAGTGCTCGGAAGATCAAAGACAATGCAGCCGACTGGCACAACCTGATGCTCAAGTGGGAAAAACTGAACAATGACGGATTCCAGTTTGCAACAAACATCGTCAACATGAGGAAGTGAGTGTGCTCAGTTCTTTACATTATTGTAGTTTGATGTTTTCTTAATAAAAGTACTGTAATTAGATTTTTAATAATATATTAAATACTAATCACAGCACATTTGATGGCTGTAAGATGTGCTGCTTTAGCCCCATAAATCAAATAAATTTACATCTCATATACCACCATAGTAAAAACAAAATGAGATATTTTTGCTCCAATCTACTCCGAACAATCTCAGCTGCTCACAGTGAGATCATCTTCTAGCCCATAGTTGACCCAGAAACTATTCAATGTAAAATGTAATCATCATTTGACTGTTATTTTTCTGTTTTATTTTCTTCCTCAGTTCTCACAGAGACCAGCAGCCTCCAGACGGCTTCCCTCCAGCTTCAGCATGTCAGACGTTTCCTTCAGCTGTGCAGCAGCAGGCAGCTGGAGCAGCAGAGCTGCAGGATGAATGCTCCAGGCTCCAGGCTGTTGTTGACCGAATGGTGATGCTTCCAGCTGACCATACGAATTAACTGAATGAAGACTCGGGTCGTTAAGACTTCCTGTCATTATCAGGAGCAGAAAATTAATATTGAGGCTGACATTAACATGGTCTTATCGTCGACATGTGATGCCAGATCCAACACAGGTTTGTTTTTAAAGGGATTTTCATTTGTTCAGGTTGTCATAGTGGCAAAGATGGAGCATCTGATGGATGTACAGCGAGGAATCCAGGATCTGGAGGAATTTCAGTTTGGACCTGAAGGAAGAACGTCGCCTCTCTGCCACAGCTGGAAGACCAAAGAGTTTGGTTAGTCCACCTATGGTTAGATCCCTGGGGTTTCACTCTGAACTCTGACTAAACTCTGATGTGGTTTGTTTTTGTGCTTCAGTGATAAGTAAGGAAGGAAGAGAGCAAGCAAGCATAGAAGGAAGGAAAGATGGAAGCAAGGAAGAATAGGGAAGGAGGAAAGCAAGCAAGGAAGGAAGAATTGAATGGTAGATGATAGGAAGTAGGATAGGAAGCCTCACAGCATTTTGACAGGATATAAATATTTTTCTATTATATGTAGATCTAGAAAAAACTTAAATCTAATTCCATAGTTTTTCAAGCTGTTTTAAAAACCACAGTTTGTGTTTTTTTTTTTTGCTTTGAAAAAAACGGTGGAAGGAATCATTGTGGATTATTTATGTTTCATTCTTTATGCACTCTGGTTTTTGGACTCTAGAGTTGATTAGGTCTTTACGGTGCTGTTCTGTGCAGTTTCAGCAGTCGCAAGAACTTTGTACAGGTTGCTGAGAATAGGTACCACGTTGAAATGTGAACAAATAAAACCCCTCCATGGTTGTCTCCTTCAAGCCTTCGTGGTTTTATGAACTCATGTGTCTACCTGTGTGTCTCAGAGGAGTCCTCTCGGGTTCTGTTGGCTGCCTTCAGTCAGGAGCTGAAGCTGAAGCAGGTGATTCTGCAGGAACTGGCCCACACCGCTGTCGCTGACCTGCACATGGTCTACCTGTCCTGCTGGGTCCACCAGCCATTCATCCCTGCCCAGACCAAGTTAGCCCTGGAGGCGCTGCTGCTGGAGACTGGCCACCGATCGCTGTGATCATCACTGCACTCGGTGTATTGAGCCGGTTCGCTTGAACACCTGAAACTTGCTTGTTTTTGTGAATATGTAAATTAAACGGGTAAATTGGTGCGATGAAATAAAGGTTTAGCTTTGTCTTTTAGACTTTGTTTCATTTTTCTTGTTGTTTCGTCCTGATCCAGTTAACTAATTAGAACCTTGTACGGTAGAATTTTGGCTAAATCTATCAAAGATAGTCTTTAGGCTGATCCATTCATTATTTTTATGATTAGTTGGGTTTATTATGTTTTTTTTTTCTTCACATCAATAAGAAAATCCAAACAATAGCATCAAGTCATTGACTTTGCTGTAGTTCCTCATACTGATCACACCTGAGGTGACAGTGAAATGAAACTGACTCTTGCTTTGGGAGAAGGAAAGAAGCAAGCCAGCCTTGTTCAGTAGAGCTGAATGATCTGACAGGCTGCAACTATCTTTATCTCCCGTTCTTTTTCTCTGTCCTTCATCGTGTAAACCTTCCACTCTTGCAGCTATCCTCCTCTTCCAGAATATCCTTGTTTCCATCCTCTCTCCCCATAGCAACACTCTTTTCTTGAACATGCTTGAACTCTGCCTGTTGCTGTGGAGGATTAAATCTAAATTTATATTGTTCTGCCTCAATAACTCAACCACATGCATCTCGGCGCCACACTCAAATACTTGTTGGCTACGCCTAGCGTCTGCTCATTTCATGAAATCATCTCCTGACCTTCTCTAGCAACGCATATAAAGCGAACCTTGTCTGTAGAGCTTTTTTTCTCAGAATTAAACCAAACTGCTGCTTTCCCATATGCTCATGGTATGGATCACAAACTATCCCTTTTTAGTAAATGCTTTCCTGCATGTCATGCCTGCACTTCCAAATCCTCATTGGAAGAGTCAAGAGTTGTTTGTTTCAATCAATTTGATTATTTGTGCAATTTTCTTACCACTAAATATACCACAGTCTATTATTAGTGGTATTCTGATGAAGTGGAAGTGACTGGGAAAGACAGAAATTCAGCTGTGAAGTAGTAAGCCAAGTAAAACCACTGGGTGGGGTCAGCAGTTGACCTCTCTGTGGGGGGAATCTACCACCAAACCACTAAACACATAAAAAGTTAGTGGAAGTTAATGCTAAAATCCCAAACACAGAAAGGTATAGTTCGCTAACATTAAGCATGAAAAAGCAGAAGGTAACACTAGACCTCTAAGCTCATTAAAAGTATCAGAAACTAACACTAAACACAAAAAGCTAATGCTAAACGCTAAAGACAACCGTATCTCCAGTCTGGGTCTTGCAGGCTGCAAAGTCTTTAAGTTCAGTTTTGGCATCTTATTTTGCTACAACTCTAAAGTTGTAGAAATACAGTCGAAAACATAGGAGGCTAAGAAGTCTCTGAGTGAAGATGTTTCCTGCCAAAAGCCATCAGAGTACAATAATTCTTTGAAGAAACTTAGTTAATAAGTTGCAACAACATTTAATTTCCCTTTGGGATTAATAACAGCATTTTGTAAACCACTAATTATTCAAAACTCCTCTTTCTTAGAAAAATAAAACTGAACAATAACAAAAATATAAACTAAACTATTTATTAATAACTTAGAAGAAATATATATATAAAAACTTTTCTAATCTTCAAGTATCAAGGTTTTATTTCAAGCAGTGTATCCAAGGAGACCAAAAGTGTTTTTGAGGCATTTTCTGAAACTTAGAACAGACACTGACTTCTTATTCCAAAAATATGAACAAAACAAAACAGATCTTCTAAAACCAGAAATAACTTTTGAAGCCACAAGCAGCGTTAAACCCCCACAATCCCACCAAAAATGTTAACTAACAAATGACAACCAGACTAACTGAAACCGAGGTAATTGTTTTTCTAATTAATTTTAACATTCACAGTTAACATTCAACTAACTTTTGAAAACGATACATCACTAAACTGCAATGGAGCAAAACACTGTTTTTCTGGTCTTGAGTAATTACAATAAATAATTGAGTTACTTTGTGAAATCAACAGGCACACAGCTGTTCTTTAAATATTTTTTCTAAGAATAAAGTTGTGTGTTGTTATTTAATCAATGTATCCATAGAAACTACATATATCACATTTTCACAAAGCTGGTTCCAAAACTTCTTCCAAACCAAAACAACTACACTCAGCATTACTGACATTTTCACATCACCAAAGTCAAAACTGATTTTCACAAAGAAATCATTATTTTGTATTTGAAAATCAGCTTTGATTGAGGATCACTACGACACAGACACACACGCGTGTGCACGCACACCCCCACACAACATATATAATGCTTATTACTGGGGCAACAGTGGTAGGAGTTTTCCCTGCAACGGCACAGCTCTGTCATGCCCTTGGTCAAGACACTTCTCCCACCTTTCCTGTTGGTGTTGGTCAGAAGGGCCAGTGGCTTGATAGAACAGCTGTGGCTACAATCCATTAGCTTATCATCATCAGTGAGTGAATGTGTGCATAAATGGAAATTACTGATTTTATGTAAAGTGTCTTTGAATATCCTCATAAACCTCTACAAGTCTGATTTCATTGCCACGGAAACCAAATATGTTTTGTCATGGCATTTAAAAAAAAATAACCGTCAAGAACAAGCCAGTTTCTTGTTTTTTTGTTGTTCTTTTTTTCAAACCAGCGTAACAATTTTTCTCAAACACAATCGTTAATAAAGCATTGGATGCAAAGTCATTAACCTGATACACCTTTGTTTAAATCAATTTACAGATTTTAGCATATGCTAAAAACAACAACAAAACAAAACAAAACAAAACAGGTCTACATGTTCCTTTCTTAAAAAAATAACAAAACAAAAATAATTAAATTACAGGCTATCAAAAGGGAAAATACATGTTTAATGTCTTTTTAAGTAACATTAAATAGTTAATGTATTTTATTTAGCGTATCCATGGAAACTGAATGTTTATCAGAGCATTTTTCAAAAAAAATAACGGTCACGAACAAGCTAATTTTTCAAGAATTTGACATTAATTCAACTAATTTGTCTATAATTAACTAAAATACATTTAATTCTTAAATAACTACACCACAGTTTAACACATTTTGAATATTAAATCAGGTGTTATGATCAGTTGATCAGCACTTGAGTAGTTCATCGAATACTTTTAACACTTGCTTAACTAAATGTGTTTTTAAGGTATGCTACTGTGAATGGAGTACAGCTTTAACAAATATGGAGAAAACATATTTTTATTAAAGTTATGTACTGCAGCTTGAAAAAAATGCAACTTCATAGCATTTTTTGAGAAGTCTGGATTGCTTTATGTACATTTTGCACGTTGCCTATGACTGTTGCTTGTGGGGAGAGAGATTTCAGCAATAGAAAAAATGTAAGCAACTTACTTGCATACAGTATGTGAACTGTTGGATGTAAAATTCATGAGCAGTATATTGTGCTAGTATCAGTATTGGCCCAAATAAAGCAAGGCAGTTGCAAGCCTTTAGTATTGTGATGCTCTTTGTGGGTCAAATAGACTCAAGAAATTGTAACAGCAGCTGCGCGAGCGGGGCCCAATCTAACTTTTTTGTCATGGGGCCCAAGATTCCTGGCAGCGGCCCTGCTACCAACTGTGCAGACCTTTTTAAATAATGATAAGTAATAATAGTAGGTTCTGGTTCCCCATCTTAAGGCTCGATGGCTGAAGGCTTGATGGCTGAAGGCTCGACACTTGAAGGCTTGACATCTGAAGGCTCGAGGGCTTCAGACGCCGAAGGCTTGATTGCCTGAAGGCTCGACGGCTGAAGGCTCAACATCTGAAGGCTCAACGCCAGTGCATCACCTAATTGCAATATTGCTCCAACGTTTTCGGAGATGTCGGCTCCCGCTCTATTAACACTGGGTTCACTGGGATTCAATGAAGCAACTAAAAAACACAAACACAATGGGGTATATGCCACGCACTTCCGTTTTAGCACTTGTTACACACTCCCTGCTTCCTGTTCACAGGCAACTGCATGTTAATATTGGGTCCTCAGTCGCTGTAGGACTATTAATGATGCTTAAATAATTATTCAGACGTCCTGAAACGCCCCAACAAAGAATTTAAGCTGGATGTGTCAAAACTTCACAATAACTTCGAAGGTAAGTTAATAAACCGTTTGTATTCACCATAATGCCTGATATGTCTGACGTGGCTAACAGGGACTAGCTTACAAAGATGTTAA
>CAEGAF010108883.1:0-17198 GCA_903067075.1 Micropoecilia bifurca | reverse complement strand
GTTTAGCTTTCTGACCGTCATGCTAATCCGGTGAGTGTTTGTAGCTGCGCTGCTTTACCTGCTGTCTGATCCTCCATGTCTTTTTACTGCATTGAGCCTTGATGTAGCCAAACTCCGTCAAGTATGGCTATATTGCTTTTGTCTATTAGCTTCGTCGTGTTGATGCATTTTGACCTGCTTCTATTTTCCGCCGCAACACACAAACTTCCCCATTCACTCAGTGGTTATAGTTCCTCATCTCTTAGGATTTGTTGCTGCACGTTTGCACAGTGTGAATGAAAGAGGAAACCAGCTGCACAGGCTGAGAAATGAGATGCAGGTGATCGGTATCGGCAACAAGAAACAATGATCACCGATCATGCACTTTTTCACGAAAATTGGCCGATTATGATCGGTGACCGCTCGATCGACACACCTCTACTTTCCATTGCAGACTACAACAACATGGGGAAATTCCTGAACCGGATATTGGGCATGGAGGTCCAGCAGCAAAATGCCTTGTTCCAGTATTTCTCTGACACTCTGGCAGCAGTGATCCAGGAAGCCAAGAAGAATGGCAGATATGACATGGGCATTCTGGGTAAGTGGTCATATGGTTTCATAACCCTGGTAATAAACTTGGCTTGTTCCCTACGCTGCTGTGGGACAGTGAATTTAGTTTGTATGATGATGTTTTTTTATCGCGATAACAATACAAGTGGTAGGAACTATTTATCACATCTTTTTAATTTATTTTCTTTCGGTAACTGTATGTTACAGACAAACATAAATACTGCTTTTGAAAAACATTCCCATTTGATATGTGGTTCTTAAGAACACTAGTCACATAAATAAGCATGATTTGTATCAATAAGCTGCACAGTGTTACTGTATTTTCAAATTTATTGATATTGATGCTTTCATTGAACAAACTGGGGGAAAAATGGTAAAACTATCAGTCTGGACAGTTTCGAGTAGGTTTTAAACAGCAATCAAAATTCTTAGTTCTTAAGAAAATAATTGCGGTAAATGAGAAACAATATGATAAATACACCAATCCTACTGCGTGCAATTTGAAACTTTTCCAATTAAATAACACTAATATGAACAGGTTAGTATTTTTTCCTAGGTGAATTAGCCAAATTAACAACTTTAAAATGAGAACATCTAATCCAAGTCCAATTATCTCAAACTAGGAGAAATCTAACCCAAGAACGTGCATTAGAAATGTCAAATCAGAAGATTTTTACTTGCATTTGGTGTGTGTGTGTGTATAGTGTGTTTTCCCTTGATGATCACACTCCATTTGATCTCAAATATCTCAAACGTTCTCCCCTGGCATATGTTAGATCTCGGCTCGGGTGACGAGAAGGTGAAGAAGGTGGATTGTCGAAGGTTTCTGACGCCAGGCTACACAACATCAGGACACGTAGAACTCTACACTGTAAGTCCTGCTGTATTTATGGTGTAAAAATCAGATCACAGAGATGAAACGTCAGCTGACGTTCGGTTCATGTTTCACCTCACAGGTCGGCGTGGAAAGAGGAATGTCTTGGGAAGAAGCGACACACGCCTGGGCAGAGCAGAATGGGCCAGACGATGGCTTCTATGTCCAGGTAGAAAATTATGAGACTTAGTTGATGAGCTCTTAGTTTAAAAAATTGCTATAAATATGAATCCTCTTATATGAAAAGTTTCAAAGGGAAGATTTGAAAGTGAGTTTTTCTGCATCATTAAACTATTTTGACTGCATTTAGGTCACATTTATCAAGTCTAATTATTTTTACTGTAAATGTTTTAAAGATTACAGAAATATTTAAAAGTCTACATTGCATTGTTAAAATGGAAAAATGATGCATAGTTAATCCAGAAATTGTCAAAGTTTTGAAGACTCCATCATGCCTACTCCACCTTTTTATCAATTAGTTCAAACTGCTGTACATCACAAAGACATACAGTGAACAATTAAGACAACCAGGAACAATCATTACATTGTTATGAGTGCCATGATCAATGCACACAAAAATATTGGTAAGTGCTCATTTATTCTGGTTCAAAACTCAGTGTTTCAGCTGTTTTGCACTTTTTGTTTCTGGAGGATGATTATGTTGTGTACTTGTATTTTCTTGAGCCAAAGGTTGTCACACAATACATGGAATCACAACTGTTAAGTCTGTGTGTGTTACGTTGCAATTGCAAAGGACTTCTTTGATGCTAAATTTGGTGTGATGGAATAATTTAAATATGACAGACCTATGTTTATTCTACGTTTTTATAGCTGACTGAGAATACTAAAGACACTGTTTAAAAATAAAGGGGTTAGTCGTAATCTATTTTCAGAAAAAAAAAAAAAAAAACACCTATTAAAAACGTGTATTTAAAAAAAAATTCTAAACATCAGCATCCTATATATACTTCTACTGACTTTTGTTTCCCTGTCCTCTTTAACTCGCTTCTTATTTTAAAGTTTACTAATTTTTAAACTCTGTCATTTAACCAACCGTCCGTCGTAAAGTTCCCCGTCTACTTTATATTTTCCCTTTGGTTTTGAACACGGTGTACAGAACACAAATACAGGGAACCTTCGACTGAACTGTAGCAGCTTTTCAGCGTCTCTCTCCCACACACACACACACACACACACACACACACACACACACACACACACACACACACACACACACACACTTCAAGTTGAGATTAGCAAGAGGGGTGGAGCATACTGACAGAAGAGCAACCCTGTACCTCACTCAGCAGCAACAGTGTGTGTTTGGTAAATAGACAATCTGTGCTAAAGGTCCTTGGAATTAGAGTTAATAATACCGTAAATGAGAATTTGCATAGAGAATGATGGAAAATGAGATTTGTTTTTTTGTATTACTTATATTATGAATCCAATGAGGATTCTTAATATATCAATGGCGTTTTTATGAAGAATAAATTGATCTGCTTAGATTCAGCTTTTGCAATCTTGCAGGATCTCTGGACTTTTTCATAACTATTAACAGTTTTCCATTTATAATCTCAAACATTTTTATCCTTGATTATACTCCATGTTTGTGCTTGAATTTAGAGGTTGGTTTGATGGACTTTTTATGTAAGTAAATAATAAACATCAGCATTGTCGAGTCTTAAATCATCTTTTTATCAATCAAGACATTTTGTGGAATCACTTCAACTTTTCTGAGGTATTCTATTAGTTTTTTTATTGCTTGCTTGACACATTTATTTATTTTTTGTTGTACTTTTCTCACATTTACTTCAGTTGTGGCTCAGTGGGAAGATCAGTCACCTTGAAATTGATGGGTTGAGTTAGATTCCAGCCTCCATAATATCATTGTGACCTTGAGCAAGACACCCCCACCCTAAGTCACATAGGCTGTGTTCACACTGCAGCCTGAAGTGACTCAATTCCAATTTTTTTGACGTAATGTGACCTGTATCCGATCTTTTCATGGCAGTGTGAACAGCACAGGTCGGATTCTTTTTAGAATGTGACTCATATCCGATACGTATCCGATTCAAATGCGACCATAACGTCCAGGTCTCATTCATCCGAACTGAACGTCACTGATTCTCAACAAAACTCACTAAACTGTGTCCTGATGCACACAAGCAGGAAGAAAAAACAACCATGACGACTATATGAGGATTAAGTTGTTAATATGTTGCTCCAGTTGGACAACAACTTCAAATATAAGCTAAGCTCCACCGTTAGCCTCCATGTTTACTTCCTCAAACACTGACCTCTTCTTCTTTTTATGGCGGTTGGCAGAACACTGAGAACACTGATGCTATAGCGCCCTCTACTGCGCATGCGGGACACTTTCAGGCCGTTTGTCCGTTTACACTGCAGAACAAATACAGGTCGCATTTACTGGCCGTGTGAACGGACCGGCAAAAAAATCTGAATTGAGTCACTTCAGCCTGCAGTGTGAACGCAGCCTTATAGCTCTTTAAGACAAATGTGTGAATAAGATTCATAGTGACAGTGTGGCATGACAAAAAAAAACCCAGCAGTTTAACTCAAGTCCATTGATGATGTAATCCAGATTTTCTCCCAAAGATTGTGCTTTTTTTTCCTTTATATTTGTGGGTGATGTTGCTAAGCAAGGATTCCATTATTCCCTTCTTTTTCTGTGCATGATTTCAGATGAGAAACAACAGGAAAACAGCCATCCTGGTGAAGGAAGTGAACACTAAGAAGAGGCTGTTCCTGGTCTACAGGCCAAACACCGGCAGACAAGTCAAACTGGAAACATATGCTGACATCAAGAAGAAGTTTAAGAAGGTTTGGCTTCTGTTTAAAATCATGGAAACATTAAATATTTTATGAATCCTGGTAACAGTTTTTTATTTTTGTCTCTTTTATTAGGTCCTGTCAGAAGATGCCAAGCAGCACTGGACTGACCAGTACCAGTCATCAGCAAAAATATGCTCTCATGCGTACTGGTGTGTAAACTTTTACACACTTCTCTTGCACTAGCGGTGTCTCAAACTCGCAAGTTAAGAAACGGCTTCCTTAATCTGCTGTTTGAATCTGCCTGTAGGCGTGGCAACTGCAAGAGGGCCTCAGTTGGTCTGCTGTGTGAAGTCGGGCTGCGCTGCAGGACGTACTACGTTCTGTGTGGCTCTGTGCTCAGCGTGTGGAACGAACTGGAAGACGTTCTTTCTCCAGTCAGCGGAAGCAACGTGAAGGTGCAGATTGTCCGCCTGCGCACCGAAGACGGTCAGAGGATAGTTGGTAAGCTGACCTGCTTTCCCAACTTCAATTGGGAAAGACTGAAGAATTTGCTTTCTCCCCAGAAAACCCGCGTTTTTCATTATGACAGAAATTTTAGAGCTGCAACTAACGATTATTTTAGTAATCGATTATTCTGACGATTAACCAATTAATTGGATAAAAGAAATGTTGACGCGCCATGCATATTTTACACTTAACCACGTAACCTTATTTTATACAATATTAGAAATGCATAAGAAAATGCAAATAAATTCTTCAGTTCCTTTTTTTTGTATAAGAAAATAAATGTTTAATAACAGCACATTTTGATGCAAACATCAAAATGTAGAAAGCTCACTGCTTGAAGTAATAGAGCAGGGTTTCATTTTATTAGCTAACCGATTAATAACTCTTTACAAGATTTAAACCAGGGGAGGATAAAAGTGCCACTTGAAGAGTTTTGTTTTCAACATTTTTACACACAAGGAAGGGTTTATTTTTTAAAACGCAAAATTAATATTTTTGTACAATTTTGGCTTAATTACTGCTTTGAATATGTTATTCTTTCAATCAATGGTGTTTTTTAGAGTTTGTGTATTAAAATGAACTATTACTAAATTACAAAATTCTTTTTATTTTAATCATTGTTAACGATTAATCAATTATTTTAGTAATTAATTGCTATTAATTGACCATTTTGTAATCAATTAATTAGTTATATTAAGAATCAATTGCGATTCATCGGATATGTTAAGAGTTGATTGACTGTGATTACTCAGTTATTTTAATAAGTACTCATTCCTCCTCCTCCTGTCTTAGGGTTGATCATTCCAGCGAACTGTGTGTCTCTGTTGATCAACAAGCTGTCGACCTCAGACCAGAGCCAGCAGCTGGCTGTGCAGGAGCAGCAGAAGAGGCAGCTGCTCCACCCTCAAAGTCTGACTCATGTGCTCAACACCTATTGAGGCGGTTTGAGCCCCGACTCTGCGGTCCACTCAGGAGGCCTCCGGCTCCGGGCTCCGGGCTCCGGGCTCCGGGCTCCGGCGCCGGCCTCTGGCTCCGGCTCCGGCCGCGTCTCGGTGCGCTGCATGTTTCAGGGCTGCTCCTCTCACTCCTCCACCATTGTCCCCTGAGGACCCGGAGGCCAGCTGGTCAGTAAAATGGGGGTCAGTCGTTCTCCCAACCCGTCGACGCCGTTGTGTTGTACTCTGATATTCAGAGTGAGGTTGATGATCCGGTCCAGACATGCTGTGAAAACTCCAGTCTGTTCTGTTCAAATTGGGCACTCAGCAAAAAATACCCAAACCTCCTGGGTCCAGGATAAAGATGAACAAAACCAAACCACTATACCTCTGAAAGTGAGGGGATTCGTTTCTACAGCCGTCTGATGGTCAACCATCGTCTGGATGGTTAACAAAAACCCCTTAAAGCATCAGAGGGATATTATTTGCCATTTGATTCAGGTCATCTCATTTGGGACGAATTTCTTTCCTGCTATAATCCTCACAATCTCAAAGAGACCAAAACTACATTATGGTGAGGGTCAGCTTGCATTTCACATAGACCAATTTGTTTTTCTGTTTTCTGCAAACAGGTCTCAACTACTTCAACAAGCTCTGTAGATTTGTTTTATTTTTGAATACATAACCTTTTCCTAGAAAAAACACATTTAGTAAAACAGTTGGCTGTCAAACACACCCATACTCGGTTAGGAAGGAGAACGTTGGTATTTACATGAACCCTGTGAGTTTTTTTTCCTCCTTTAGGAAAGGAAGAAAATCATAAAGTTGTTACTGAAATAGGAAGTATATATATATGTATATATATATGTATATATATATATATATAGTATATATACTTATACATATATACTAAATGATCTATATATCATTTAGTGTTAAGTTTAGTGTTATACATGTAACTTTTTCAAAATGCATTTCTTCCCCTGCATTTTTCTTTTTAAATATTACTGTTCATTTATTAATAGATAATAGTAATATCTGGGGCCCAGAATGTAGTTTCTGTTCTTTGACAAGTAAGTTACTTAACATCCATCACTACACTACTGCTAATCAGTTCTTAAATGTTGTTTGTTTTGCTTTATTTGCTGTTCCAAATATTTGTTCTATGCTGTGTGAAGCAAAGGTGAGGAAATAACTAAACTATTGTCAGCCAAGGGATTCTTAAAAATATGAAGAGACCCAGTCATTACAAACATCGTTTTGCTTCTTACAAACAAACAGCTCAGGGGTTTATCTGTTTTAAAAATAGTGTTTGTGAATTGCCTGATCAGATTTTTTTTACTATTTTTCAGTGAACTTTACCTGGATTTTGTGACGCCGTATTAGGACTGTTATAGAGAGGAAAATAAATACATTTCCACGAAAAAACTGGGGGCTTGTTTCTTATAGAACATTTCTGAAAATCTCAACAGTTTTGAGAAAATGCTAGACTTTTAGCATATTTCAGTTTTAAAAAGTCCTTAAATTTGACTTGAAGCTCAGCAAATGTTCAAAAGTCGAAAAATTGCAACTTTTGATATTCAGACATTTCTGGGGGGTTTTCCTATAAAATTTCTAAGATCAATCTCAAAATTAAAGTGTTTTTTTTTTTTTTTCCTTTTTTCCAGAAATGTACTCCTTTTCCTCCATCTACAATGGCCCTCTCACAGCGTCATAATATCTGAAGCTTCTCTTTTTGTTGCGCATATTTCCCCCTCACCTCTCCGCTTCCCAAACCCGTCCCTCGAGTCCGGGTCACATCTAATCCCGTTTCTGTGGACTCGTGTGCCTCTTGTGAACCTTTTGGGTTTTGTATTATATTCTACATCATCTGCACTAAACAGGACAGAACACACTGTCTGGGTGCATGAGCTTTACTCAAACTGAAGACTAAAAAGCCAGGATGTGTTTTTTTGTTTGGTTAATGGAGGGCTGCATCCTGACCCTCTGGATTGGTCACAGCTCCATTCACTAAATCTGCCTCCCCTCCTGACTGACTATGCGTTTGGAAAATCCTTTGTAATATTTGTACAGTTTGGAAACCTTCATGCAGCACATCTCTTTGGACACCAGGGGAAGGTACTGCTTCTGTGTTTAAACTTGAATGTGCACCTTGTAAGCCAGCACCCCATGTTTGACTCCTGGGATGTTGTGTGTGTGTATGTGTGTATATAAGAGGCCGAGTAATGTGTTTGTTTGAATGCCACTAGATCCTTAAAACGTTAAAATCCTTGAACTTGTTTTTCTTTTGTTCCTGTTCATTGCACGAGTTGCACTACTGGCGTAGAGAAATTCAGCGTTGCGTGTACATGCATCTTCAATAAAAGCTTGTTATACTTCTATCTCGTTTAATTTTTTACGATCACAACATATTAGGTTTTATATTGTCATTTGTTTGAATGTTCTATGAAAGTATTTATACGAGTATTTGTATTTTAATAAAATTCTACTGTATGGTGGCATTTAGCTAGGAGATTAAATCACAGGTTGAGTAGCCATAAATGTCACTGGTTACTTTTGATTTTAAGGTTAATCGGGTACTTTTTAAAAACTAATTTCTAAAAGTTCCTAAACTCCTGCATGGTTGTCCTCTGTCGGTCTGACACATAAGATACTAGAGGAATCTGTTGAATTTTATGACCTTCACAAGGCAAAAAGCAGGGAAAAAAATTATGGGTGTGAATACTTGAGGCTTAATTTACAAAAGTATGTTTTCTTAAGTTTCCTTTATAAATGTTGGATTTTTTTGAACATTTGTTGTCCTAGATTACCTATTGGATCATCTTAATACTTAATCTAAACATAAAGTAGAGAATGGCTGCATTCAGTTAAAATCTTTTACTCCAGAACTAGTGAATTCGTCTTACCTCAGAATGTTGTATTAATTAAATTAGAGAACAATGAAAGCCAAAGCTTAAAGCATTCAGCTTCTTTATGAATTCCTGTAACATTTAGCTTTTATTATTTTGGCAACTTCTATACTTTAACAAAAAAAAACCTCTTAAACTGCAGAATAGGACTCCTGTCTGGGGTCCTGACTCTAGGGGTCAGACATTGTGACCAGCCATATGGCCTCCAGGGACTCCTGGGAAATAAAGAGCCCTGAAAAGACTCCATTATTTCACATGGAAGACGCCACATGTCTCCTGAATCCACTGATGAGTGAATCGGTGAAGCCATGGATCCTCCACAGACAAAGTCAGGTATCACTACTTTACTTCCTTTTATTTATTTCATACGTGTGTGTGTATATATATATATATTTATTTATTTAGTTTTGTTGCTTATATTAAAAGTCTAAACTATTTAGTTATATTTACATCAAACCGCATGTTTTGCGTTGAAATCACGCTTTTCTGTTGTAAAAACCGTTTCAAAAACATTTTACCGTCTTAATTACTCCACAGCGTTATCCTGATTAAAGTCCTCCAAAAGTGGGACTGGAGTTAACTTTCTGATCAATGTTGTTAAATGTCAGAAAGGAGGGGAAAAAACCGCGTGCTCGGCTGCGTGCGAATTTCTCGCTTTCATGGTGGAAATCTCGTTTTTAAGTCGTTTTCTTGATAAAGCCGCATTGGATGGCGGCAGTGTTAGAAAGCGCTGTGGGTGTCAATATAAAGTGACGGCCATATTTGCCGGTGCCGCTGTTGTAAACAAAAAGTGAGAGACAGACGCTTCACTGAATTTCGGGTCATTTTTATTTCTTTAATTTACAATGTCTTTGGGAATGTCTTACAAACCCAATGTCCATCAGCACATTCCGGGAACTTCTGGGAACCAGGGTAAGGAGAAAATGTGGGAGAAAATCAAAGTATCCGCTTGTTAAATCGAGTGTTAAATTCGGGGTCTCGGAGAATACCTGGAGAAAGACCGTGTCTGTAGTTTTTGTCCAGTTATATATATAGGGTCAGATCCTGGGAGCTAGGCTAATTCATATCCGCCATTATTACTAATGTAAAAGAGCGCCATCCCTGAGCCGAGACGGCGGAAAAACGCGGTCGGGAGGCGAGACGAGGCGTCGGGGGTTCCGAAAATGTGGTTCTCGGTGGTCCGGGGCCGCGGTCCCGCCGTGGGGTTGCGGTTCCACGGTGACAAAAATGTATCACTTATGTCTTCTTTAGCCAGCCTTGTTCCGTTTCCTCCATGATGCTCCTCGGTCGGAGCTGCCGATTGATCTGCCTCTGAGAAATTATGTCTCTTCGAGGACATCTGGTGGTGGAGAGGGAATATTACAGGCAGACAAAGCACCGGGGTGGAGGGCTCACAGGGTTCACAACCACTTTTTACTACGGTTACCTTCTATATTTATACTCAACATAGCCAGTTAATATTTGATTAAATATTTAATTAATTACAACCAACGTTACTTTTATGATTAATCTTGTTTTTATACATATTTTTGAGACTTTTGGACACTTTTTCTGTATGAACCTACAAATCTGACGCTGCTGTTTCACCCGAACTTCCTGCATTTAAAATCTACTGATTTTGCTTGTATTCAAACATTAAAAATAAAATGGCAGTAAAAACGGCTCATACATCAGTGTTGCACCTCAGTCTGAAGCTGTGACATCTTCTCTCTTTTTGTACCAACAGCTGGAAACCTTCCTTCCCCCTCAGCAGCTAACCTGGCTACATTGCAGTCTTACAGGCCCATCCTGAGTGACTACGGACCTCCATCTCTGGGATTCTCACAGGTGAGCTCTCGGGAAGCGCTATTTCTATAACGTTTAGTCAGTTTTGGGATTAGAAGAAAAGTGGTCTATGTTTTGTCTTACACAATTCTAACAAACTAACAGCACACATTCCTCAAACTGTCAGGCATGATGGAGGAGTCATGGTCATTTGGGCTTGATGAAAGCTACTTTAATCATGTTTCTGAATAAATAGAAGGCACATTCAGTTTTTATGTCGACGGTAAAACATCTGGACAAAGATCTCTGTGTTGAAATGTTTAAATCTTACTACTTCTGCTCCGGCGCAGGGCTCCACCGGCAGCCAAGTGCCTCAGAACAAATATGCCGAGCTGCTGGCCATCATCGAAGAGCTGGGGAAGGAAATCAGGCCCACATACGCCGGGAGCAAGAGCGCAATGGAGAGACTGAAAAGAGGTACGGTGGAGGACGATTCACGAGCAGAGTTTAAGCGAACATTTACATTAATACGTACTGTCGTGTCATCGGTTTGATGTGAAATATACGACTCCGTCTCTTTAACAGGGATAATTCACGCCAGAGGCCTGGTACGCGAATGCCTGGCAGAGACGGAAAGAAACGCGAGGTCCTAGCTATAAACACGTATTCCTCCTTGCAAGAGCTACTTTTTTGGGGGGGGCGGGGGGCAGTGGGGGGGTGAAACATGCATGGCCTTTACATTGCAAGGAGGAAGTAAATGAACAAAGGATTGAAGTGAAGTGCAAGCTCTTAGAGAGAGAAGAAAAAAACACAGTAATGCAGTTCACAACTCTTAAGGAGTTCTGGAGAATTCTTTCAATTGGGATTTTTTTTCTTTCTCTTTTTTTCTTGGGAATCAAAAGATTTTTTTTACGGTCCACTGTTGGGGATCTTAGTTTTGACTTGTTACATAAATACATCGGTATAAGTTCATTTTTTTTGGTGTTGTTGTTTTTTTTGCATGCAAACGGGCCCATGGGTTAACTGTAGACACTGCATGGCTTGTACAGAAGTAGATAGATTTTTCTCTCTTTGTTTTTATTTTTTATAGTATTGGGTCTGTGTTTCAGACCCTTGTAACAAAAGACTTGAGTGGTGGACACGTTATCAGACGCATTGGTTCATCTGTGATGAGATTGGTTTTGGTATTAAAAAGACGAAAACAAAAAGGAAAATGCTACTACTTGCATCTTTGTATGTATTTATTACTCTGTGTAATAAATTGTATTTTCAATACAGTGGATATTGTGATTCAATGCATTTCAATTTTGATACTGTGCTTTGATTGATTGATTTATTTATTTTTGCTTTCTAACAGTTGTAATGGTACGTAACCGTTGGCAACAAAATATTGTTTTTACAAGTGGGACAGGTCGAGTGGCATTTCAGAAGCTCAAATAGTACCTGAACTATGACCTCCAAATCCCAGAACGGTTAAAAAGGGAGGCCTTCATGGATGGAGAGCCAGACCAAATGTGTGGCAAAAGCAAACAAGTTGGCGGGTTAGATCCAGAACATGTTACCATGGAATATCGTCTACGTTGCCATGTCGTAGCAGTAACGAGATGTACAGCAACATTCGAATTTCATCCAAAATTACTTCAACAATCACAGAGGGACTTCTTCAGTCAGAGGTCTTGTCAGATGCGTTGCGAGATTGACTGCTACCAGAGATCCTTTCTGCCCACAGCATCACCATCCATGATGACCCTTCCTCACTAAAACTTTGATACTAATGCTTAATTTTACTCATGCACTACAGATGTAAAAAGTTATTTCTAAATCATCCCCTTTGCTCTAACATCATGTACTAAACTCTTGTAATGAAGTTAAAATGTTTTTCACATTCAGTGTAACTTTAAGTCAAATCTCACTTTTAACATTCAGGCAAAATTGTACAGCATTTAATTTGGATAAACTTTTAAAACATAACCCCAACATGACTTATGTAAAGAAAGCATCCATTACTGCAAATTGATTTGTTTTTCTTTCACCGCACAATGCTATTTTGGAAATACTGGTTTGTCGAATACTGAGAACCGTAGTACTTTATAAAAATTGTTCTTGTCCGAGGCACAAATTCTGTAAAATCAAAAACCAGTACGTGGGACCTCTTTGTATTTGTGGCCTGGACTCACAAAAGGCTTCTTGTTGAATGTCGACTTGGGTTTGATTTATACAAGCCACATCGATGCAGTGAGTTGGGTTTTAGTGTAGCGTTTAAGAAAATCATTTCAGTTTGAATAGCATATCCAGGACCTTTATGGGTCCACTTTGTCTTTTCCTTACCATCAAATCAATAGCCATTCAACATGTGTCCATTGTGTATTCCAAGGACATTGTCATCTACTCTCATTGTTAATGTTAGCTTGAATCTCTAAATTAAGTTATCGGCAGTTAGTTGGACATTATTATCATTTTTCTTTTGAAGGATTTATTGACTCTTCATTTGAGAGTAGTCAGACAAGAAAACGGATTGTGAGAGAGAGGGAAGCGGCAAATGTCATTGGGCCGGGACTCGAACCTATGATGGCCGTTGCACATGGGTTGTGTGCTCCACCGCAGCTCCACAGTGTGAACTGCTTTCTTTACCAAGGACGTAGCGTTGGGCTCTGAGCTTTACAAGCCTATTATTTGGTTTCAAATGGTTGAATATTTTTGAAAATACTATATTCTAATTGGAGAATTGTCTTCTCCAATTTTTTGGAATTGGAGAAGACAGTAATACTTTAATTTCTGAACATAGGTCATATTCTCACTTTTAAGCTAACTCCCAAACCCAGCAGCAAATTCAAATGCATGTTGTTAGCCTCTGTTTTCTTTTGGATGTTACTTACTGCATTACACTGCCACATACAGGTCTGGCATTGTCACTACATATTCTTATTTTTTTTCAGTGTATGATGACATTTCTTGCAATTATTGCAAATTAAGCTGTTGAAAGGAAAACATTAATATGATCTGGGCAGCGCCTGAGAACTTAAAAATAGTATGAGTAAAACACTTCTTTTGGTGGGACATCAAAACTCCATCAGAATTCAAAAGCAGTGTTTTTAGGATGTGCATAAAATAATAGAAATAACTATTCGTCAAAATAAAATTTTAGTATCCTTTTGTTGGAGTTGTCCGCCTGTCAGTTTGGCCGGGTATTTATACACTCTTTAACTTCTCCCTCGACCAATAGAAATAAAATGTGAAAACACTAACCAATCACGCGTCTGTATTTCAGATCGCATTCTAACCAATGGGGTTGGGGGCTGTAAACGTTCAGCGGACAGGGAACACTGCAGTGCAGTAGCCAACCAGCTCACAGCTAACGAGTCCGACTACTCAGAGAAATATGGATATAATATTAGAAACCAACCGGTAGGTTAACTATTATTTGGTTTAAGCTGTTCTAGCCACGCTGCCTGGTGTTGTGAAGCGGTTTGCAGTTGAATGCTACTTTTAGTCCTGTCCTGCTTGTCTCTGTGTTTCTTAACCTGTAATACATCAACTTAGCCAAACTGAGCTAACTGGCTAACCATTTGAAAGGCTCGTTAGTTGCAGGTGTTGTTGGCTGCAGCTGGATAACTCGGTCCAACAGATTCAGGACCGGCAACTTTAAGTGTCGGTGCTACAGACATTAAAGCTCTGAAAGCGAATGTTGCTCCCATGAATATATTGTGATATTGTCTGCCTCTTCCGCGTCAATTATTTCTGCTAATTTAATTAGCCGTACATTAATTAAACATGCTGTATTCAGGCTAGCTTTTAAATGAAAGGAAACGTAACCCCTCATGCTTAAAACACTTAGATTGATGCTAATGCGTCACACTGACAGCGTCATTTATTTATTTATTTATTTATTGTTTTAATACATGTTTACCGGACATGTTACGTGTAAATATCGCGGCTGTATAGTAATTGTGTGATTTACTGATGGTTCCTACCTAAACCAAGGTTACAGAGGCTTTTCCTGGCACTGTTGCAACAGCTGTGCGGCGCCTTCGGACGCTCAGTCCAACTCAGCCCCGCTTTCTCTTTGTTTTGGCCCCCAGCTGTCAGTCAGACCCCCTCCAGATGGGCCCGTAAACATGTCCACGGATGACAGCATCTCCGAGGACGTGTCCAGCTCGGGGGCTCTGAGCCACTGCCACGCCAGCGCCGACGGAGATGGAGGGAAGGAGAGCGAGACCTCGGAGGGGACGTCAGCCTCCGGCCTGGCCGTCCTGGAGGAGAGGCTCACCGGCTCCCAAACCACGGGAGGCGTCGTGGAGAGCAGGCATGTGGACATCACTCACTCACACACACCGTGGAGACTTGACACTTAGTGTGTAAAAGATGCAATTTCGGATATAATCTGCGTTTTTGTTCAGTTATTCAGATGTACTGGTTTGGCCTGTCACTGTAACACATTTTGCTGGACAATGGATCGTCCCAGAAGTTGTTGCGATAAACCCTGATATCGTTGTTTTGAGATAACATTATACAATAGTATATCGGTAATGATAAAAGAAAATATTCTCAAACATCAATAAGGTTTTAACACTGGAACGGGAAGACATTTTAAGTTTCCAAAAATAAAAACATCAAAACAACAAATAAAATGAATTATGAAGTCACTGTAAACAAAATTGTTGCAGACCAAAGGACAAAATCCAATATCCAAAAGAGAAAACAGAAACGCAATAAATCACACAACTGGAAATGATTGAGCTAGTTTTAATTTACCATGATGGATATAATGGATTTATTTCCTATTGCTATTTATTTCCTGTTTCTTATTACTGTTGTCGGAAAACGTCATGAGCTGCATTAATTTGTAATGAAGGAAATGAAAGTCATGTTGTAAGCTGTAGCATGAGCTGTCAAGCAGGTTTTGCAGTTGTGAAACTGCAGCTGTTTAAAAAAAATCACCTAAAGCGCCTTGGAAAACTTTTTCTCATATTGCCACAATGGTGTTTGATTTTTATTTTTTATTTTTTTGGTGCTTTATGTGAACGATAAGAACAAAATAGCATATAATTGTGAGATGAAAGGAAATGTGTAATGTTAGTGACCTCCCATTGGACACCAGATTGCTCAACACCAGTAATCCTCACACTCAGATGGTCTGAAAAAGCGAGGTTCAATATTATTTTTATTGGTACCTCTTATGTACATTTAGCAATACATTATTGTATATTCATTCTAGATTTTGTTTTACCTGCACCAGTAATACTAGTATGTATGTATACCTATGTATAGTCACACAGAGTTTTTGGTGTATTTTTCTGCCAAGAAAGTTTGAAATTTAAAGATTAATCTCAGAAATGTTCTAGAAAGAACAAGGAAACTCTTGAGTTTGAAAAGTTTAAAATTTTCAAGAAATAACTTTGGAAATATGAGATTAATATCAGAAATTTTCCAGAAAAAAATCAAGGAGAGTTTTAAAAGTAAAAAAAAAATTGCTAGAAAAATATCCCATTTTAAGATTACTGTACTCTCAGAAATATTCTAGAAAAAAAACTTGGCAGTCTCCAAGTGTCAAAGTAAAATAAAAAAGTAGACTTTTGACGCTCAGACATTTGAAAAAAAAATTTAGTATTATTTTTGTAGAAAATGTATTACTTTTAAAACTCACAAGTTTCAACGTTTTTCTGAAATTTTATTTTTTTTTCTAGAAAAATGTGAGATTTTTTGGCAACAATTTACCATATTTTACGCACTATAAGGCGCACCTTCAATGAATGGCCATTTTTAAAACTTTTTTCATATATAAGGCATTATAAGGCGCATAGAATAGATGCTACAGTAGAGGCTGGAGTTTAGCTATGCATCCACTAGATGGCGCTGCACTAAAGGGAATGTGAACAAAACAGTCCCGACTCTGGTCAGCGAGGAGAGCCTTCTGCGACTGGGCTGGGGCGTGGCTGGACCATGGTCACCCTTCTCCGTTTGCGCACAGCATATTCATGGAGAACGTGGTGCTAAATGACCTGCAGACGACCTGATTATCAGGTCGGTCGGTAGATAGGTCAGTCAAACTTTATTAATAGATTGCAAACCAGCGTTCTGACAACTATCCCAGTATGCACCGCGTGCTTCTTCTACGGGCGAAAATGAAGTCGGCGGCTGCTGACCGTAGTTTCTAGACCTGTTGTGGCTCAATATTGGTCCATAAATAAGGCGCACCGGATTATAAGACGCACTGTTGGCTTTTGAGGAAACTGAAGGTTTTTCGGTGCGCCTTATAGTGTGGAACTCTCCTTTTTTTTCCCCCAATAGACAGTCGTATTTTCTTGCTTGAGCAATGTTTTGATATATACTATACTTGGTGTTGGTGCAGGGTTTCCCCCAGTGTATTATAGGCCTGGCGGCCCGCCATGCTTTAAAGCTAGTAAAAAAAAAAAAAATTAAATAAATAAAATAAAATAAAAATCGCCTTTTATTTAAATCCGGAGTGTTTCTGTTGCTCCGAGCATTTCACTATCAGAGCAGATTTATTCCTTAAAGATATGTTTATAGTTTATGCATTTAAAGCCAGACCAATCAGACCGCTGGGCCTCTGCGCGTTGCCTCACGATGCAGCAGCTGGATGTCTAAAGTTAACCTCAGCGCAGATCACGCTCCTCCTTTCACTCGAACTGGACACAGGCTGACCGCTATGGATATTTACATCAACCCCCTGTGAGGAATTATGATCAGTTATGAGGAGTTATTGATTAAGGTAAGAGTTTAAACCCACCGCATTGCTCTGGTTGCGCAACTCTACATGAACCGCAGTAATAACTTGTAGTTGCTTTCAGTGGTGCTTTGAGGTGAGAATGATGTATATTTGTGAACAAAACATGCAGAGTT
>CAEGAF010108878.1:0-15751 GCA_903067075.1 Micropoecilia bifurca | reverse complement strand
CAGAACCCGTCCCCCCACCCGTAGGCGGAGGGAGGCTACCCTCTCGTTCACCGGGGTAAACCCCAACGTACAGGCGCCAAGACGGGGGGCAACAAGTAGCCCACTCCTGCCCGGCGCCTCTCACCGTGGGCAACTCCAGAGTGGAAGTACGCCCAGCCCCTCTCAAGGAGACTGGTTCCAGAACCAGAGCCAGCTAAAAACAGAAAGGGAAAGCATGAAGAGGCCCCAGATGGACTGTGTTTGACCCAATCCAAACATGTATGACTTTCCGTTGTTCAGCAACCAGCATCCCATTAAAGCTGCAGCTGCGAACACATCGATGGGAGTCGCTTTCCATTTCCCATCGCCTCCCACCTGAGAAATAAAAACTGTCTGCACTCCTGTGGTCTCTGTTTTCCTTAACTGTGAGTTCTCAAAGCTAATATTTATTACATCCACAAAGTTTTCTGGTGGGAAGGTTTGCTTAATTTTAGCAGAAAGCTTAACCTCAAAGTCTCTGTTTCCTGAAAATCACGTGGGAACTCCACAAGCTGTGGTGGACGGTGCCAGAGGAGGAGGACGTTTTCCTCAGGATGTAAGCAGAAAATTAAAGAAAAATAGATGACCATGCCTCTCCTTTTTTACTCTAAGTTGGCAGAAAGGTGTCTATTGTTCTGCTAGCTTAAGCTGAACTGATTTTTCAAACCAAATGGCAGTTTGTGTCAAAGCACAGAGGATTATCATGATTCTCTGCATTGTTTCTGCACTAAGTGAGTCAAATCTTGGTGCAACACCAGGGTTAATCACCTCTGTACAGTCATCATTCAACCAGGAAATTACACTGCAAAAACAATTTTACCAAGTATTTTTATAATGCAATTATCTTAGTACACTTGAAATAAGACAAAATTTACTTACAAGTTACTTTCTACCAGGCATTAGATCAATAATTGTTTAATATTGATGAAAATAATACTTATACTTAACTATTTCACTTATGAAATGAAAAAATGTCTTGTTATAAGTGAAATTGTGCTTTTTAAAGGAATTATTTCCATAAATCAAGCTTCTATTTCTCGTGAAAAATAGTTAGTTTTGTTTTACTTCAAGTAAGTCATTTACACTTGAATCTTATAAGCACAATAAATCAATAAATCGCACGATCAATTAAAACCAGCTCAATGACTTCCAACTTGTATGATTCATTGTTTTTCTCTCTTTCTACCAGAAAGTGGATGTTCAGTTTGGTTCTTTGGTCTCAACCAGCCTGTTTTTGAAGGATAGAGATTTCAAAATAAACTTTATTTGTTTTTTCTGTTTATTTGTTTTTAATATTTAAAATGTTCATCAGAATTTGTTGATCTTTATGAATGTTTTTGTTTTTTGGGGGGGGTTTTTTACACCAAAAATATTGTCTCAAAACAACAATATTATCATTTATCATAATAACTTTTGGGTCAATTGTCCAATAAACCTTTGTGACAATGCAAGTTTACATTCATGCAACAGCGGTAAATGTTGTCATATTACGTTTTTCTTAAAGCTGTCAAACCGATGAGATCTGTACTGAGATAAACTTCTGTCTGAATGTACTTTGGGTGAAATTTAATCACAACTTGAGCTTTCCAAACAGTTTTGCTGGAAGTTGAGCCAAGGACAGGAACTCTGGCAGAGTTTAGGTTTCAGAACCTGCTCTGGCCCATCACACGGTTAGATTGGCTTCAAGACATGCAGCTTCACATCGATACGCCGCATTAAGCATAAATCCGCCCAATGTTAAGAGCCGGATTCAGATTTCAGAGATATGACATCATAAACTGAGGTATATGAGATATAAAATAAGTGACATGAATTTAAATGTAGCCCTAACTTTGGCATAAATCCCATCCGTCTGTCCTCCTAACCCTTCATCTTGTAAATCATCAGAGTGGTGCTGAATGTAATCAGAGTTAATAACATGTTACAGGCAGGTTAAGACCTGGATCTGATGTCAGTACAACACTTCGCTGGGGAAACGTATAAATTAACATTTCTGAAGGAATGTTGAAGCGAAGCCAAGGTACCACTCTGTCCTACCAATACAGGATATCTCAATATTCCTAAACGTTAACACAAAGAAGAAGAAACTGCTGCAGATTTAACTTGGCTAATAGAGCCGATCTGCTGCAACGACGTCATTCAAGTAAAATAATTCCGAGATTAAACACAGAATTCTGAGAAAAAAAGGCATAATTTTGAAATGAAAGTCATAATTATGGAAATAAGTCAGAAAAAGTATTGTAAAGTAAAGTGAAATAATCTGAAAAGTATCTTGTTATAAGTAAAATAATCTCAATATGGAAAAGGTACTTTTTCATTAATATTGACATAAAACAAGCTCCTTTTTTCTCTCCTTATTTCTTGCGGAAATGTTGCCTGTAAGTTAGTTTTCGCTCATTCAAGTGAATTAAAATATTTGCACTAGAAACTAGAGAAAATGATTTGATAATATTTTGTGTTTTTGCAGTTTGATATAAAGCACACTAATATAAAACAGAGGATTTTTTTCTCAGTTTTGAGTTTATAAGAAAACAGGTCGTTGTGACTTTTGCTGTTTAATTTGTAGATTACTTCCTGTCTTGGCACGACTTGATACCTTGTGGTGAATAAATAAGGAGGTTAAATTACTTGTTCCATGTCTAAATGTGACAAGAAGAACAGTAGGATTTATGTTGTTTATGTTTTTTTAAAGAGAAACAGACGATGAGTAATAATGCACATGCTTTTACTCATCCATTCATTCTTTAGACTCCTTAATCCCTGCAGGATCAGTGAAACATTCTTAGCAGAGCGTAGGAGGAAACTGGGGCATCTGCAGAAAAATCAGGCAGAAAATGCACATTGAAAAGCTCAAGACAGGCTTTAAACCCACAAAACACTTCAAAAATACACCATTATCAAGTATTTTGGTCTATTTTCTAGTGTAAATATCTTAATACACTGGAAAGAAGATAAAACTAACTTACAAGTAACTTTCCACCAAGATACAGGAGCTTGTTTAAGTCAATAATTCCTTAATATTGATGAAAACGTTCTGGTTCAACTGGTAGATCATTAAATATGAGATGAGGAAAATTTATTATTATAAATGAAATCATCTACCAGTTACACATTAAAGTCAATATTATGGCATTATTTGTTTAAAATAAGCAGTAATATTATGCTGAAAGTTATTTGAAAGTTTGTTTTGCCTTATTTCAAGCGTGCAAAGATACTTGCACTAGAAACTAGACCAAAAATAATTGGTCTAGTTTGTGGTTTTGCAGAGTAATTTGCTGGTGGATGTTGAGAATGATTGTTCAGAGATGACTAAGTTGACCCACATAATAAAATAGGCCCAGTGTTGTTGCATTCGCATTTCTTCTGCAAGGCACAACATGCAAACATATAAATTTGGAAACACAAAACAAGTTGCATCAATCAATCAATCAAATTTAATTTGTATAGAAGATTTCAGCAGCAAGGCATTTCAAAGTGCTTTACACAATTTAAAATAAAAGACAGAGATTTTGAAAAGGATTAAAAAGAAGATATTAAAAGTAAAAATAAAAATAAAAACATTTAAAAACATTGATGAAAACAGAGTTTTAGCAGAGTACAAGGATTCTCAAACCTTAAGTTTTTGTATCTTACAAGGATTCTCAAGCCTAAGACATCAAAACCCGCAATTTATCCATAAGCAACTCTAAACTGGATGGTTTTAATTTGAGATTTAAAGGCACTCAGTGTTTCAGCTGTTTTACAATTTTCTGGTAGTTTATTCCAAATTTGTGGTGCATAAAAACTGAATGCTGCTTCTCCTCGTTTGGTTCTGGTTCTGGATGCAGAGCAGAACCAGAACCGGAAGATCTGAGGGGTCTAGACGGTTGGTACAGAACTAGCAGATCTTTAAGGTATAGTGGTGCTAAACCATGCATAGCTTATTTATGTGAAAAATCTACAACAAAATACAAGCTTTATTGCTATTTTAAATGACATATCAACTGAATAAACGACTTTATTTTGCATTTGGGTCATTTTTCATGTCAGTTAAAACACAACTTAGGTTTTTAATCTCTTTTCACTTTTAATTGCCTTTGTCGGTTGAGGCAGTTTTAGTGTTTAATGACCAAAAATAACTAAATTAGAGGCAGATAATTTCATGTCTGCATTCCAGCTCACACGGCCTTTTGAAAAGTTGCATCACTGCTGGCAGAATATCTGGTCGTGTCGGGAAAAGAGCCTCTCCCGTCGATCAACTGTCTCCCCACTCCCTCATGATAATCTGCACGGATGCACGCCCAACCTTGTGTAGAAACACTTAAAACAAGCCACTGTCACAAACACCTGGAGAGGCGCCAGCTGCTTAGCCAACAGGAGAAAATCCCCGACCGCATCTAACAACAAATGAAAAGAATGTGGGGAAATTTTCTGCTAAGATAATGGTGAGAACGAGGCTGATGTTTTGCAACACTTCCTGATAAATGCTCTGATAACTGCCGCTTTTCCAATGGCTCCAAGAACACAATGAACTCACTATAGGTTCCCTATCAATCACAGCCAGGACGCAATCCAGGTTTCATTTCCTCCTGAGGAAATTAGAAGAATCCTCTTTTTTGAGTTGTGCGCATGCGCGAAATTTCCGGAAGTAAACTTGACTGAGTTTCACCAACTGAAATTGAAAACGTGACACTGTTTTTAGGATCATTATAAATGTAATTTAAGACCTTTATTCGTATTTCCACTGAAATGTACGAAATTCGTCCAAATAACTGATGACAAATTAGCACTTACCCATAACAGACGCAACAAAGATACTTAGCTAGCTACCCAGCTAGCTAGGGCATTAGCAGCTAGTTAGCGGTAGCATCAACCTCAGTAGCAGAACTCTTTTTCTTCTTCTTTTGATTAATGGACCTTACCAAGCTCCGTCCAGAAACGCCCCTCGAAAGTCCCACTGACTACATGTCTCACATTAACAGCTTAGCTCCTACATCTAAACATGGTAGTTTTCGTTTGCACTGACTCTCTGCAGAGTATTTCTGAGTCATGGCATTTCTGCCAAATTTTCAAAAAATATCAGCCACAACAATGGACAGGGGAACCAACAAGTTCATGTCATCTTTTTTTGGACGACATCAAGGTGTCACCCCTTCAGCATAAATATAGCTGTGGACACGATCACTGACGCCTATTGTTCTTCCAAGGCTGGGTAAGTCGGACATTCATGGTTTTGAGGGGTCAAATGTGCCTAGGACTTATACACGGTACTCAGTGGCTAACACGATTAGCGTGGCTAACACGATTACAGTTTAGTAAAAAGCCTTTTCAGGTGAAATAAAAGCTTTAATGTATGTCAGACACGGTACACATTGCATATTGATCTGTTCAGCTAACGTAAGACTAACAGACAGGATTCAAGGTGTAGAAGTTGTATCAGTGCTGCCATTATGCTGTACTTGGCTAAAAGGTTTTCATTATGGATGTGTTTATTATTGACTTTATCTTTTCATTCACTAAACACAAAGAAAGTAAAGCAATAATACTTAAATCAGCAGACACTCCTTTGTTCTTATTGATCCTAGGATGGTTGAGCTGCAAATGCCGTCGTGAAAAAGTTTAATCCAAGCAAGGCTTTCAGTTTCAGATTTTGGAAATCTGTGAATTTTAGTTCCATAAATACGATCAAGATACCTGACATCGCCTGTACAGATTCCCCACTGACGGTGGAGAACCATTGTTTTAGAGTCCAGATGCTAAAACGTTCTGTCGGTCTGCTAGTCCACAATGTACATTAGCTTGAGTTTGTGAGATGGTAACCCAGTAATATAGCTGTGCTGTGATGTAAAATGAGCATTAGCCAATGAAACGCGGCCGCTGTGGTAAGGTCCATTTAAGTTCATCGCTGCCATGTCTAGACTGGAAAGTGGATCTGGAGGAAAATAATAAAAATAGATTTGACTAAATAATCCAGTTGTACGAAGGTGACGGTGTATTTAGGCGCATTAGGGTCATTGTAGATAGAAAAAGAGGAGACGCAAATTTACACCAAATTTTGAGATTAATTTCAGCAATTTTCAAGAAAAAATGGAAATTTCTGAACTAAGTTGCAAATTCAGAAAAATTCCGTAAGTTGAAAAATGAAGTTTTTTCTCAGCAATTTGAGATTAATCTAAAAATGTGAGTTTTTATATTTGCAAAGTTAAAATTTTAGTTGTATGTAAAATTTGTATGATTTTGCTATAACATTTCTGAGCTTATCCCAACATTTCTCAGTGTTTTTGTTTTTTTCACTTTTAGAGCTCAGAAATGTCAACATTTTTTCTGAAAGATCTTTGAGTTCAATCACAATCCTCCTTCTTTGCCTTTATAATAAAATTACCTGTTGTATATTCTGGCTGGTTTATCCAATAATGTGAGCCCCAATAATGTGAACGTTCACTCTTCAAAAAACACCTTACTTCATTTAACCAAGTTTACAAAATGTACTTTCACCAAAATCTGCACTTGAGTAAAAAAAATCACTGAATATTTGGGTTAGAAAATTGAACTAATGTGCAAAACATGTTTGATATATGAGCCTTTTAGAATATTAGCATCATTTTTCTTTTATGAATGTTTTAAAACCAAGTTTGTGTAATTTTCCTTTTTTTGTGGTTAAGGGTTGCAGAAAATCACTTTCATGGGCCGCAAATGGCCCCGGAGCCACAGTTTGGAAACCCTTAGTGTGTGCAGGAAACAAACCAATAAATGCAGAAAATATGAAAAGAGGAATATTTTATTCTGTTTTCACATCATACATTGAAAAGATTTATGCTTTTTAGCAAAAATGGACGATTTATATGCATTTTTAAAAAATATTCTTGGGAACTGATTTGTACTTCTACTTATTCTTCATGCAGGATTCCTTCAGGAATTTCCTTCATGCATCTCAGTTAAATGCACATTATTTACACGTTTGTTTAATTTTTATAGCTCCTCATGTCTTCATCCAAATCAGCAGCTTCTGCACGGTTCAGCAGATTGCTGCATGTTATCTGAGCTGCATGTAAAAACCTCTTTTAGGGGATTTTTTAAAAAACGTGTCTGATCTTGTCCCACACTTCCAGTCAATGAGGACTGTTTAAACTTTCACTTTCTCTTGCACCTGTATAAATTCACCTGCAGCTCACTCGTCTTGTCACAGCAGCAGCAACTTTCTCCTGCAGAAACTCTCCGAAGAAGAGAAAACGCTCCAGAAAAATGGCCTCCAAAGTTGCAGCTCTGCTCTTCCTGGGTCTCATCTGCTTCCACGTTGCAACAGGTAAGAGAAAAATTACATTTTTCTGAAATCTGCCTGCATTTTGTCATTGAAAAGCATTAATCACATTAATATTTTGCTACTTTTTGTGTTCCTGCAGCCCAGATTGTGATGGACTGCTGCTTGAGGGTCAGCGAAAAACGTCTGATTCCTAAAAACATTGTGAGCTACAAGCTTCAGGTTGCCGGCTCGGGTTGTGACATCAGCGCCGCTGTGTGAGTGTCTGCTCAGATTTACCAGTTATTATTTTCTTAGAGTTCTGCTGGATTTTAATGACATTTCTCCATCTGGTTCTGCAGGTTTTTGAATAAGAAAGGCATGAAGCTGTGTGTCGTTCCCCCTGAGGGAAACCCCTGGGTGCAAAACCTCATCAGGACTTTGGAAAAGAGGAGACAGTCTCCAAACTAGAACAGGTAGAACAACTTATCCCTCTTGCTTTTGGATTTATTGAAGTTATTTGAAATGCATTTCCTCACTTTCTGCTCTCTTTGGTTACAGAATGTGGAGAAAAGACGGAAAGACTGCTGAAAAGATCAAACTTGTGAAGTTACTCACAAGTTGTTTTGGTTGTGCACAAGTTTATTTTAATTTATGGTGACAGACTTCTGTTTCCTCTTTTTGTTGTTTTCTTTCTGTTGAACTTCTCTGACATGTTGTACAGAAACAGAAACAATTGCCTTGACTTGCCTGAACTGCGCCAGCTGAAGCAGAAGCTGAAGCAGAAGCTGGTTCAGTTTATCACTGTACTGTATGCTGACGTTGCTTTGTTGTGACAAAATGTGATTATTTTATTGTACAGAGTTTAAATAAACGGTTTTATATCATTTTGTACATTTTGGTCGGTGCAATTTTTTTTACAAGTCTTGACTTCCTCTACACAACTTCTGATTCCTTAATAAATAAAATGAGAAAGTAAATAAATGAATAAACAAAAAAAATAAAGCAAATAAAATTCTTAAACAACAGTATAATACAGTGGAAATGAATAATGTTTGATTTAAAAGAAAACTAAAAGTTAAAAAAAATGAAAAATTACAATTTCAGCTGAGAACATTATAAAACACAGCTTGAATAAATATTGCAATAAAATGAAAACATATAATAAAATTAGTGATTAGTGACAATTAGAAATACAATTGGAAACAGTCAAATAAATAATTCAAAATATGTCTTTCTATAATTTCAATATCAACAATATCAACAATATCAAAAATGTTTAATACATAAATAAAATCAAAAGAAAGAGTACCAAGTAAAAATAATAAAAGAACAAAAGCACTTTAAAATAAAATAAAATGGGACATTAAAAATCCTCTACAAACAACAATAATATAAAAGGCTGAATTTAACAACCTATACTTGAAAAAACAAATTAATAAATAAATAAAGTTAAACCAGGAACTTTCAAAACTAAAATAAGACAAAGTTTCAGCAACTGAGGAAAATAAATCAATAATAAATCACAGACAAAAAAGAAAACAGGAAACTTAACAGCCAAACTAAAGTAGCTCTTTTCAAAAAAATATCAAAATGGAAAAGAGCCGCTGATTACAAAACTCTGTGTTTTATTTATAATCAGATTTGATTTAAAAAAGAAAAACAACAATATTTTATATCAAGCTGCACTTTTGAATTAGTTTTATTAATGAACTGAAATTATCTCCAGTTGTGATTAAAAGCAAATATCAAAGTTTCAATCTGTGCAGAACCAAAACCAGATTCTGCAGGAAAACTTTGACCCAACAGATAAACACTCAGTTCAGAGATTAACTTCTGACTTTAATCTGATAGAATTATGAGAAATAATCCAAACAAACCATAAATGTATCATGTAGCTACTCCAGTAAACTGTACTTGGTCATTTTCTGAATATTTGATTTTGATTATGAGATGGGTGGCGTCTTTCCCATGTTACAAGTGAAATAGTGGAACTTTTTCATTGATATTAAGGAATTATTTACTTACAACAAGCTCCAATATCTTGATGAAAAGTTACTTGTAAGTTAGTTTTGTCTTATTACAGGTGTAATAAGATATTTTCACGAGAAGCTAGACCAAAAATTATTGGAAAGATTTTGGTTTTTTTGCAGGGCAGCTTGCAAAGTTGCTCTTAAACCAACAAATCCCATCAACTAAATTTACTATTTCCAATTACAATTAGCTTAAATTTCCAACAAAAATGCAACGTTCACATTTGTTTGGTTCATTGTCCATCTTAATCACACGTTTTCCTCCAGTTAAGAGCCAGAACCGTTCAAAAACCAAACTTTAGGGAATTTTTGGCACTGAACCATGAAAAACTAAAGACAACGCCTGCAGACATGTAGGTGTGTTGCCAGCTGTCCTCACTTCCAGTCAGCGAAAGATTGGTGAAGGTTTCACTTTCTGTCCACACCTGTATAAAAGCACCTGCAGCTCCGGATCCTCATCCGCCGCCTGAACATTCGCTCTGATCCGACCGGAAAGCACAGAAACATGGCTGCCAAAGCTGCAGCTCTGATTTTACTGGGACTCATCTGCATTGAGTTTGCAACAGGTAACAGGAAGGAAGATTTTTACATAGCAGATTTCACTCTGAAATGTTTTTTATTGTTCAAACTGGTACTGTTCAAGAATGGTACAAATGTTGTATAGGTGGTTAAATGTTTTATTTTTCTGTGTAAAATTATTATTTTCCTATAATTTAAAATGCTGACAAAGTCTTTTTTTTATCACAGTAGAAAAAACAGCAATCCAGATTTCTTTTTTTTCTTTTTTTTTTTTTTTTTACTAATAAGCCAAATTTGCTGCAGCCTGATCAGTTTTTATTTAATTTACTGAATTTGACATTCGGCTTCTAAACAGCACAAAATCTAGAGCAAACTTCCAGAAAACTGCAAATCAGCCGAAACAGAGTTCCTCTGAATCAAGGCTAAAAATGCAGCTGTTCATAATAAATGAAAAATTGACCAATATTTGATGTTTTTGATTATGCCACTCATCAAAATGTGATGTTTGTTACTGTTTTATCAATCAGTGACTTTTTATTTTTGTGTTGAAGTGCCTTGTTGCTGACGGGTGACTCTGTCGGCATGGTTTTAGCTTTCTTTTAAATTTTGGGGTTATTTCTGAGTTGTTCTGACAGCCGTGCCTCATGTTTGTGCAGCTCAGATTGCGGTGGATTGCTGCCTGAGAGTGGAGAGTGAAAAGCGTCTGGACCCCAGAAACCTGGTGAGCTACAGCGTCCAGAGAGCCGGGATGGGCTGCGACATCAGCGCCACTGTGTGAGTCTTGATTTAGCTAATCAGGCCAGAAAAAGAAACATTTAGACTCCTAGTTTATCTCTTAATCTGCCTTTTTTATTTCTTTTTTGTAGGTTTGTCAACCGGAGAAACATGAAGCTGTGTGTCGTTCCTGCTGAGGGGAATCCAGGAGTGCAGAAACTCATTGACTTTTTGGAGAAGAAAAGGAGAAATCATCACTAAAAAAATGTAAAAACATTAAAAAACAAACCGTCAAGATACTAAAGCTGTGTTTTTTAAAATTCATCCTTGATGCATCACCTCACAGATACTCTTTGGTTTATCAGTTTATGTATTTTATGTCTTATTTTATATTAAAACTTTGTTTTTCAGCTAAAGCTAATAGTTGAAGTTTTGTATGATTTTGTAATAAAACAGAAAAAGATGTTTCATGGATTTGTTGAATAAACATTTGATTCTATTTTGTCTATGTTTTAAGTCTTAACTTCTGTCAGAACAGCTGCAAACATCACTGAACTCAAAACTGATATAAAATTATCAGTTTTACACAAAACAAAACGATACTGAAATAAAAAAATATTTAGAAAAATATATACATTAAAAAATATATTTTTAAAGGTAAAAAAAAAGTTTTAAATTAAAATATACAAATAAGTAAATGAACTAAATATTGTCATGTCCTGTCTAACAGAATCACTTCCAGAATGTAACTTTATATATTTATTTTTATTTTATGTTTTTGTTGGGTAAATGGATCAATCAGTGCATAAATGGAAACATAAAATGAATAAAATAAATAAAAATAAAAGGTCTATGTTGCCTTGTGATGAACTCAAACAGCTGTAGACGATGGATGGAATAAATAACATAAATATACAAGTGCAAACTAAATAAAATACACTAAAAACCAGATGTTTAGTTAATTTAGTTACTTGGAGGCAAAGCAGATAAAATTTGTCCGCCTGCTCTTGTGTTGACCTATAATCAGCTTGGATCAGGCTGCAGATCAGGCTGCAGATCAGATCAGGCTGCAGATCAGGCTGCAGATCAGGCTGCAGATCAGGCTGCAGATCAGATCAGGCTGCAGATCAGATCAGGCTGCAGGTCAGGCCTCATTTCCATCCCCACATAAACAGAGCATCAGTCCCTTTTGTTCGCAGTTTGGGATTTTCTGCATGAACACATTCCTGTAAATGTTTGGATTCCTCTGGGTCTTTCCTTAAAACACTTAAACACTTAAACATTCAAAACAGACACAAAGAGGCATGAAGAGCCCGATAAAGAGCTTCACTGCTGAAACCCAGGAACGTTGAAAGACATTTAGGCGCCGATTAATCTGGATGATATTCCAGCATATTTAGCAGAGCAGCCGATAAAATGGAGTTAAAACTATAAACTATACAATAGTTTACTAGACTAGACTATACTATAGTGAAAGTTTACTAAATAAACTAAACTGAACTAAACTAAGCTCAACCAAAGTAAAACATAGTATAGTAAAAGTAACTACAGTAAAATAAACCACACTGTGCTGCAGTGAAAGTAAAAAGAAAAATAAATTGAGGACCTTCTTGCTGTAAAGCAAAAGCACTAATAACTGTTTCCATTTTCAGCTCCCGTATGAAATCCTTCAAAATCCTGAAAACTACATTAATTACTGCAGCAGAAACTTCACAGGTTTGACTGAACAGATCAACCCTGCAGCTGCAGCTGATCCAGAAGCTGCTGCTGGAGTTCTGACTAAAACCAGGAAGTTAGAGCACATCACCCAGTTCTACATCACCCAGTTCTACATCACTCAGCTCTACATCACCCAGTTCTACATCATCCAGTTCTACATCACCCAGTTCTACATCATCCAGCTCTACATCACTCAGCTCTACATCATCGAGCTCTACATCACCCAGTTCTACATCACCCAGNAGCTCTACATCACCCAGCTCTACATCACCCAGTTCTACATCACCCAGCTCTACATCACCCAGCTCTACATCACCCAGCTCTACATCACCCAGCTCTACATCACCCAGTTCTACATCACCCAGCTCTACATCACCCAGTTCTACATCACCCAGTTCTACATCACCCAGCTCTACATCACCCAGCTCTACATCACCCAGCTCTACATCACCCAGTTCTACAGACCTTCACTGAGAGAAAAGTTTTTAATCCACTGCTGATTGTTTATAAATCACTGAACTTACCATAAGATCTGCTGCTGATGGATCAGCCTTCCAGACCTCTGAGGTTTTGGTTCTGGTTCTGGTTCTGCTCTGCATCCAGAACCAGAACCAAACATGCAGAAGCAGCATTCAGTTTCAATGCACCACAAATCTGGAACAAATTTCCAGAAATCTGTAAAACAGCCAAAACAATGAATTCCTTTAAGTCAAGGTTAAATCCCACCTGTTTAAAGTTGATTTGAGCCATGGTAAATGGAACATGGATCAACATTATATTGATGATTATTGATTATATTTATGAGCACTTTGTTTTTATGACTTCTTGTTTTTGTGTTTTTATAATGTAAAGAACTTTGGACAGCTTTTTTGGTGAAATGCGCTATTTACATAAACTGGGTTGGTTGGTTGGCAATAGACGGCCAGAAGGTCCAAAACACACACGCACACACATGCATGCACGCACACACACACTCACAAAAACACACACACACACACACACACACACACACAGAGACATGCACACACACACACACACACATACACACACACACACACACAGGCTGGTCTGTCAGGATCTCCCAGGCCTCTTTCTCTCCACATTTCGCTCTTGGGCTGTTGCATGATTAAGATAAGAAAAACTCCAGAGGACAAACTAATCTGGGTATTTAAATCTTTTTTCTAAAAAGTCAAGAAAAGAGTAACTAATTAGTTTTGCTAAAGACAACAACTCAGCATTGTGCTTTTTGTGTTTTCAGTTGGCAATGTTGATTTTATCTTTTATGTTATTGTCTTTTAAACCACATAAGTTCAAGTTCTTGCCATTACTTTCTTTTTAGCACCTGACCTTTTTTGGAAAAGTGTGTTAACTCCAATAAGGTGCAGTACCAATCTGAAACATTAAGGGGGCAGTATCGGGTAACACACCCTAACTCAAAAGTGAAAGAAAAATATGTGATAAGGCCCATTGCTGAAACTTCAGCATTACCTTTAAAATGGCTTATACAGTCATTTAAACCCATCTTCCTTAGGTGGACCAACGTTTAGGTCCCCATGAGGCCATAAAAGCCAGAACACGTGCGCCCACACACACACACACACACACACACACACACACACACACACACACACACACACACACACACACACACACACACACACCGGTCTGTCAGGATCTCCCAGGCCTCTTTCTCTCCACATTTTGCTCCTGGGCTGTTGCATGATTAAGATAAGAAAAAGTCCAAAGGACAAACTAATCTGGGTATTTCAATCTTATTTCTGAAAGGTCAAGAAAAGGCTCACTTTTTATTTTTGCTAAATGCAATAACTTCTTCTTGTGTTGATGGAGGAATGTGTAAATGGCTTTGCATTGTTCAAGAGCTTTTCCTTCACTGAGGAGCTCAAGTAGTTGAAGAAAAACTCTAAGGAATCTTTAAAATTACGTGCAGAAAGGCCAGGTCCACCTTACTTGTGACCAGAATTAGTAATGGGAAGGGTCGGGGTTAGAAGGGGTCAATCCTGCAGTTACTTCTAAAGATTTGTGATTATTAGAGCTTATGCTGTTTCCAGGGGTGGATCTAGAAAAATATCTATTGGGGTGGCAAGAGGGGGGCAGGGATTTTTTCCGGGGTGGCAGCATATGCCACCCCTGAATATATTGGTCAATCGTTTTGTTTTAAATATGCTGTAGGAGCCGTAGTTTGACGACTGTTATATATATCACCACGTTTCATGAATGGAGAGGATTAGTGATCGGTATTTTCTTGAACCTTCATTTAAAAGAAGCACAGACAACGCATGTGAATTATGACAAAGCTTTTGCAAAAGGAGAAGACTCAACAAACGGCTTCTCCAAGCCGTTCACTGAGCGTTCTGAAAAAACTTTTGGTTACAGCTTGTCTTTTATTATCAAGCAACAGGAAGGAGGATATGCTAAGAAAGACAGCACACATAAATTATTAATGCACACAGGTAGTTTCCAAGGTTGGGGTTTGATAAGGAGGCACCTGTGGAAACACAACCCAAGTTCTGGGAAACACACAGTCAACTGTTTCACATGAAGATGAACAGGCAGACGTGGCCTTCAGGTCAGTTTATACACACTGAAGAAAGAGAACACTTTAAACTGAACATTAGATTGAATATGAACTAAAGTAATAACAAAATGATTATGCCAAAAAATCTTTAACAATTAGCTCAGTTTTTGTCGCCTGTTTAACTTTTAGGAATTGCAGTGCCGCAATAAAGGTACAATAAAGCTGATAAACAGGTGAAGGACCAAACTCCACTTCTATTTTGCCTTTTCTCGGTCTGCCGGCTTTACACGCGGACCCGTTGCCATGGCAATCTCATGACACGATACACAATATTCTGCCCATGATGCGATATATATTGCAATATTCAGCAACCCATACAATTCAATGCACTTTTGAGATTTTCTGAAAGATTTTAGAGGGACAGAGGGATTTTGGTGACATTTTGTGACTGTTATAGAGTTGGATTAAAATAATTTAACTGAAAACTGATTAAAGCACCAACTACACAATACCTGGCTCTGGTTGGACACAGACTTAAAGTCGACAGTTGGACAAAATGAATCAAAGAAGTGGTGAGAAAACATGTTTCTTTTAATTGAAACAGTACAAACTGTAGCTGACATGCATTNAACCAAGTTCCTGCTCTGAATAGTTTGATACCTTTTTAACCTGAACATCTGAAGGAATCACTCTAAGCCTGATGACCGAATCACTCTCCCGGCAAAGCAAGCAGGGATTGAGCAAAGTGACAGTTGGATGTTATGATACTTGCAGATGAATATCGATTTTTTTCTAGGAAAGAAAATATTGATATATATCGTGATATCAATATTATCATACAGCCCTAAACGAAACCAAAACACATGAACTGCGCAGCACAAGGCCATCAAAGTCAATAGCAGGCCAGCAACAGTTAGGCTAGTGTGGCACTAGCGGTATTTACCGTACTATTAAATGTTGAAATATGACAACCAACAACGCCACCTGAGATCTTGG
>CAEGAF010108867.1:0-23742 GCA_903067075.1 Micropoecilia bifurca | reverse complement strand
TTTTATCTGTTTATTTTATGTAAATTCCAGGTGGAAAGGGCTTCATGTTTACCATCAATGACATGGTAAACATGAAGTCATTGATATTTATCATCAATGACATGGTAAACATGAAGTCATTGATATTTATCATCAATGACATGGTAAACATGAAGTCATTGATATTTATCATCAATGACATGGTAAACATGAAGTCATTGATATTTATCATCAATGACATGGTAAACATGAAGCCCTTTCCACCTGGAATTTACATAAAATAAACAGATAAAAATGGTGAATACATTTCAACAGTATTATTTTAGTGTTCCCTTTAATTTTGTGAGTAATGTATTTAACTCAGACTTAAACATTAAGTTAGGAACGAAATATTTAATGAACGCTAAATATTTAGTTAGTAAAATACTTTTTCTATTTTAAATTAAATACTTAGTTAGGAACTCTGACATTTATAAATGTGTGAATAAAGTAAATACCCCAAAATTTTAAATAAATTCAATTATTGCTGTTACTTTTTCCACAAACGGCACCCCATAATTGACAGCGGATGAAAAAAAACAAAACAAACAACAACAACAACAACCCACCTGCATAAACCGCTGTTGTTATGGCAGCAGCTACTGCGTGCACGCGGTATTTCTCCTCCACAGATTGCGTGTGCGAGATGACGCTCTGAACAGCGAAGGCGCACATCAGCTCCACCGCAGCGGCCTGCGGGAGAGACGCGTGGATGGCGCTGACGCACCGGAACCCCAGCAGCTTATGGCGGCTGTGGAGCCCCGACATCCCCAAACCCCAGATCACCGGCACGGCCGCGCGCGCCGCCGCCGCCGCGGCGAACTGGCACGCGATCCGCCGCACTGCGCACCCACCGGATAACCTGGCGCGGTACGCGCGCTCGAGCGCGCCGCAGGGGTTACCCACGGCCCCACGGAAGGTGAGCCCGTGAGCCACCGACGTCACATACGTCAAGGTGAGCGCGAGCTGAGGCGGGATGCCGCCGGACTCGGACAGCAGCTTCAGCTCGTGCGCGCAGCAGCAGAGCTGGAAGGTCGACACGAGCTCCGCCGCGTACGGCGAGAGCCCGGTGCGCGCGAGGCCCCGCAGCAGCAGCCTGCGGGTCACGTCGCTCAGCAGCACCACCACGGCGAGCACCGACACGGACACGGACACGTCGGCAGCCATGGATCCGGGCTCTGGGCGCGGGGTTTCAGCCGCTGGAGGTCACCGGGTTGGCGCTGCTCAATCCCGCAGGATGCGGGGTCCATCCGGGACAGGGTCTTCTTCAGTGCCGGTGCTGCTCACATGGTGCGGAAGTGACTGAGCCGAGCCCGCTTCCCTCCTCCTCCTCCTCCTCCTCCTCCGGCTGCGGGGCGGGGGGGGGGGGGGGGGGGGGGGGGGGGGGGGGGGGGGGGGGGGGGGGGGGGGGGGGNCTCCTCCTCCTCCTCCTCCTCCTCCTCCTCCTCCTCCTCCTCCTCCTCCTCCTCCTCCTCCTCCTCCTCCTCCTCCATCACCGCTGCGCATTTTCCCAGTCAAAACCTCCGGCAGCGTAAACAAACATCCCGTCACGTTTCAGATGTTTTAAATATAAATTATTCCTCTAATTATTGACAAGCTTCACCACTGGTGAAAGTCGACTTTCTGCTTATAAGTCTCACAAAATCAGAGTTGTGTAGTAATTTGATACATTTACTCAGTTACAATTACTTTAATAACTTTTCTTAATGTAATTTTAGGAGTATTTTTACTACGCTGTACGTTTTACTTTTACTTGAGTAATTTTGTTATGAAGTATCGCAACTCGTGTAACGTTTCTGAATACTCTATGCAATATGAGTAACTTAACTGAATGAAAAACTAACATGTTTCAACATAATATTCACCGGACACATACCTGCAGTTTTGTTAAAGTTTCATAAGGTTTTTATTGAAAGAAACAGATTCGGACATTTGTCTATTGCTTGATTTTGTTATTTTTTGTTACTTATGAATTACATTTTTTTCATTACTTTATATTTTTGATGTGTCTGGTTATGTAATTTGTGAATATTAAATGATTGATAATTTGATCAGTTACCCATCAACGTTTGGGGGGGGAGGGGGGGGGGGTAAAAATTTGGTATTTTTATTAAATACTTTTTTACTCTTGAGGAATTTCTTTTACTTTTACTTGAGTAAGAATATGAAGTTCTACTCTTACCTCTGTCAATTTTTGTGTACTCTGTCCATCTTTGCACAGATTTGGAAAACTGCTAACAAAGCTATAATTACACAAAACTGGTTTGTTCTATGGAGGATGGATCCTTCCAAAATTTGCAAATATATAGAAATGTATAAAATAATAAATGGCTTATTAGTGTGATGGTGTATTAAGTCTGTTGTAGATAGAAGAAAGAGGAGTACATATTTGACATGTTTAGATTAATCTGAAAAATTTTCTAGAAAAAAAAGGAAAATTGTGAATTTGAAAAGTTGAAAATTGGCTTAAAAATCATAAAAGTTTAGCTCAGTCCCAGAATTTTTTTAAGAAACAAAACTTGAAAAGTTTCAAATGTTTACAATTTTGACTTTTGAAATTCAGAATTTTTCATGTTTTATCACGAAAATGTCTCTTTTTTTGTAGCAAATTTTCAAACTCAGAAATTTCCAAGTTTTTTTCTAGAAGATTTCTGAGATTTTTTCGGCAGAAATTTTGTCTTATTAGACAACGTGTTAGAATTGTTCCTAATGATAAATATCTATGATTTTCTGCCTCTCTCATGTACATTAACATCAATATTCCAAATATTACATACAAAATAAAACTTTTAGAACTGATCACATTATACATTGTGATGAAAATTTATATGCATTTGTCTTTTCCAACAATATTAACTTAACATTATTACCACAATTTAATTTTCCATTTTATTTCCAATACAATTTTTTAAAGTACTTTTTTTTACTCTTTATTTCTTCAATTTTTTAAATTCTGTATTTAGTAAGTTTATTTTTTATTCACTGTCATTTCATTTTTTTTTCCTAATTGCATCATATCCAATATTATTTATTTATTTATTTATCCTATTGTACCTTGATTTATTTTCTCCTTTATTTTCGCTTTATCCCCCTTCCTGTTTTTTCCTTTGTCCAAATATTTACATATTTCTCTTTCTTCAGGTTTTTTTTCTTTGACAGCCTCTATGTTAAATAACTATTTGTGCGTTCAGTTATTTTGTTACTTAATAGGGAAATAATACATCGTTTAGCAGTTTAATTACCTTGATGTGCACTGCACCTCTCTTACCGCCAGATGTCACTACCTCCCCAATCTTTACTCTGCATCATTCGCGTCAGTCATGGACTATTATATCGTCTATGGTCAAAGTACTAACTGATTTTAATATTACTTTATTTAGATCGAGTTTTATTGGTGTGAAAAAAGACGTTTGGCTTATAAATGTATGTTTTATTAATTGTGTAATTGTTAAGTTATATTTTCACTCAAGTTGAGCGCTAAATTAATGAAGTTTTATATTTTTTTCTTCATTTTCATTTTGTAAGGATACGTTCTAGTAGTGTAGAAGTTTCCTTCATGATCTGTAGAGAAAGAAGAACTTTACCGTCTATGAACCAGTTCAATTCTTTTTTTTACACAGTTCAATTCAAAAGTTACACCTGAACGCAACGCCATCCATTCTAAATCTGTGGTAGAGCTAAAATTTCGGACATTTCGTCATCGACTTTGAACGCAACACCGCTGAATCTTTACCGGCAAACTCGGACCCGCCTCGAGTTTAGAACGAACATCTCCATTAGCCAATCAAAAGCTTGAGTGTCTCCTGCTTGACCAATGACGTTCTTGGAATCACGTCACTGTAGGCGGGTCTTTCTTTGCGGCAGGCTTCGCTAACAATAGCCTGGCCTCGGCAAGTTTTATCGTTAAAAAGGAGCAACCAGGAGGGCGACAGAGCGGAGCAGGTCTGAATCGACAAATAGGGAGAGAGAAGCTGGGGGGGGAACAGAGTTTGTTGGATACATGAGACGGTGTGACAAGGTGACGGAAAATTACAACAAAAAAAATAAATTCATCCAGGGATTTATATCTGCTGACAGACCAAGTGGTGAGTGAGGTTTTTCTACTTTATGCCTTACCGTTAGATTAGCCGCTGGTGCGGGATTCCCTGCCACGGGCGCGTGGTGCGCTGTGATTTAAGGGGCTAATTTCCCTGATAATAAGCGGGGGTTGTTGCTTACTACACTACACTGGGAGCTCAACATCATCTTTTGGTTCATTATCTGCATCCCTGGCACCCTGCTGGTTCATGAACATCCACTTGCTGTGGACTTTCAGTCTGTCACGGTGAGGTTATACCAGCCGGAGGCGTGGGTGGTGCGATTATTTGTCTTTATATTACCGGGTTACCTCCCAGATCTCCACTTGGCTGAGTTTTTACTGGAGAACTGGAGGCATGACAGGCCGAGTTCAAATGAATGAATGAATGAATGAACCTTTCACTTTTTCATTGCGTATTTGTTGTCGCCTGGTTTTTCCAGACAGTATGAGTCAATGTGGTTTAAAAATGGGATCTTTTTAAAAGAGATCATTTAATTACACAGGCGTGTTTTACATACACTTCTTTTGGGAAAATACTCCAAAATATATCATAAATTATAGTGAGTTAACAAAAAAGCAGACAGCCACCTTGGAAGTATTCCTTTTTTTATTTTACTATATTAAAACCTAAAATTTTAGTGTATTTTATGTGACGTTTATGTGATGGACACAATGTGGTGCATAATTGGGATTAAAGTAATAAAGTCTAAACTTTTTTTAATCTGATTTTTTTTAATTGGTCACTTTTGGCCTTGACAGAAGTGTTTTGGGCCCTATTTCTATCAACAACTGACATTTTTGTCCATTCTTCTTCCTTGCAAACTTAGCCAGAATGAATGAGATTCTCTGTGCAAAGCATTTTTTGAGTCTTATCACAGATTTTCAGTTGAATGTTGTTTGGACTTTGACTAGTTCAATCTAATTCATTGATAAGCTTCACTCTACATCATTCCATTATGGTTCTAGCTGTATTTTTAGGGTCCTTGTTCTGCTTTAAGGTGAATCTCTGCACCAGTTGCTGGTCTTCTCCAGGATTACTCTGTATTCCCATCTTCCCAACACTGACCAGCTTCCCTATCCCTGTTAAAGAAAACTATTCCCACATCATATTGTCACCACCCCTAGGATGTTTTTCCCAGGGTGATAGTTTTCTGCCATACATTGTTTTGCTTGTACACATTTTGCTTGTACAGAAAGCTCAGTTTTTGGCCTCATTTGACAAGTAGACCATATTCCTGCTGGGTCCAAATAGGACTGCTTATTGGTTTCTTTCACCAGTGACTTCCAGATTTGTACAATGGACAACCAGTTGTTCTCCTGATATCAGATTCTCTCAAGGATAGCCATGTTGTTTTATTTTTTTAATTGCTTGATAATCTTTCCCTTCTCAGATAATTTCCAGAGCTCCAGTAGTATTTCCAAGCCTATGACATTGTCTTCTTTGGTCTTCATGATTCTATTTGCTGATGCCTAAGGGTTCATTCACACCAACCATGTTGAATCCGCTTTAATCAAACTGGAGGACATTTGCCTAGAAAGTCTGGTTTGTTTGTGAAAGTGTGAATGCGTAATTGAACTCTGATGCCGACCAAAAAACACAAAGTGGACTTCCAAAAGCAGGAATTGGACTACAGCACAGGGCATTCTGGGTAAATACATCTACAATAAAGGTGCAATTTTGGCACTAGTGGGAGGAATGTCTTGTGATTTTTATTTATTTATTTTTTATAACCAAAAACAAAAGGAAGCGTACAACCTCCAAAATCTAACGCTACTCCATTTTTGTTTACATTTCGTGAAGAAGGAAGTTGTGCTCGGTGTCTTCTGAGGTTTTTGTGTTGTTTCCTTCAGTGGTTCTTGGCGCAGCGCCACCGCAGGCGAGGAGGGGAACAGATTTTTCAAAATGTTTGGATCGGTTTATACAGAGCATTATGAAACAAAGCCAAACCACCTGAAAATGTAACAAATGTTGCAATTTCGGTCCCCAATCAAACATAATCTACTGGACTAACAGATGTGAAAACACCTTGAGAAACTAAATTACTCTCAGATGGACTCTATTTGGTGATTAGGTATTGGATTTTATTGACAGTTAGCAGAGTAAAGAAGGGTTAGTTCCAATTACATTCCACATTTTTCAGTTTTTTTCTTTGTAAAAACCATAAAAACCATGTTTGTCCTTCATTTTACTTCTGAATCGCTTTTTGTTGGTCTATTGTGTAAATATTCTAATAAAATACATTAAAGTTTGGTTGAATTCTTTGGCAAGGCACTGCGTATCTGGAAAACTGTCCAATTTAAAAGGGAATCAAACATTCCTGTAATGCCAACGTGTTACTTTACCGTAACCTCATTGTGCTTTTGCCCGGCCTGCTGTGTCTTTGATGGTAGAGAAGCCGTTGTCTAGTTTTCTACGTTTTGTGCAACACTCTGCACAAGATGCACTCACACTCTTCTTTCCACAGGGCTCAGCAGAATCCCTGTACATCCTCAAAAGTTAACTCTGTGGGTTTGGCCGCTCTGCTGCACATATATCTGCTGCGTCGCATTGATTGTAAACAAACCAGGACACTTTTGGCATTTTTATTTGATTTAGAAGTTAGATCTGCTGTTATTGCTGCTTCCTGGCTCTTTAAAGTCAGCCAAAGCCTTTAGTCAGCTGACACATTTTCTCTGAGTGCTATTCACCAAAGCAGATGATTTGCCTCATCTGTTCTAGATTTAGGTTAAGAATTAACAACTTTAAGGACTGAGTCTGTCTTTTTTTTTGGTTGTTTCCTTTATAAACAACAAAACTGTTAGACTGGTATTTCCGATTTTGCCAATGTGTTTTTGATAACTGTATGCCTTTTACAAAAGATTTTGGTCATTCCTCATTTCTTGATATTTTTGTAAGAGATCTGTAGACTTGGTGGTATTTTGAAGTTTTTTCTTTGAGCTTTGCCTGGTTTATTACTCATTTTCAGTCAAAGCCCTGACCATGACAGCAGATTGTTCAGTCTGTTTCTAAATAAACAGAAAAAGGACCCAAGTAAAAATGATTAAATTATATCTGAAAGTAATTTCTTTAAAAATGGAAAGGAAAATCCAGCAAAGACCTCATATAGGACATAAGCATCTACTTCAGTTGTCATCTCTTTGTGAGCCAACATGTTGGTGCTAAATACCTATTTTCGGTTTTATCTTTGGTAATTGTCATGAATTAAACTATCATAGAAGAAGCTGTGTCTTTATGAGCGGCTGTCTGAAAATCCAGTTAAAAATAGCTCATTTCTAAAAGTTACAACTGATTCATCTCTTAAACTCGTGAGCATTTCTATGACTGAATGATTCAAATGTCAGAAATTTGCAATTATGTTGTTAAGTGAGTAAAACACCAAAAATAACACCGTTCCAGCTCTTAAAGGAAGTTTTTTAATTGTAAACTTTTGCCTTCTTCTTATTTTTGGACTTTATAACAACACATCTGAAGATGCTACTTTGTATGCTAGTTGTTTGAAACCACTTGGACCCACTGGACAAAATGCAAGTGTTTTTGGAAGTGGCAGTTAAAGGGTATACAGAAAGACTAAAGGAAAGTTCACCTTTCTACACTTCCTTCAGTCTCAGGGTTTTTGGTAGTGATGCACCAGTCAATCAGATCATCAATCATCAAAATTGACCCAGTTTGCTGATGAGTTTTCTGCCTATAAACTCATAAACAAGCATGATGTTCTTTGAATCACTTTCTCTAAAGTTGAGTAAAATCAGGTAAAGGTGCAGGTCATATTCTTTGACACCTAAGCAATGACAATCAACATGTAAGACGTCTGTGAATCTTGGAAATGGACAGCAACTATCTGTCATATTATCTTCATGCAGGTGACAACAGCGTTACTTTCAGAACATTCTTCTAAATAAGATCACCAATGATGTGATGAATTACCTAAAAGATGCTGAAAGTCTCAAAACACTTAATGTCCGGTCCACTTGGTGTTCACATACAAACTGCACCAGAGTTCACTTTAACCAAACCGAGTCCTAGGTTTTTACGTGGACCACTGTTTGCTATTTTGCGTTTATCGACCAATGTTTGAATGTGCATTCACACTTCCCCAGATGAGCTAAACTTTCTAAGCAAACAGACTGGAGTTTGATTAAAATGGATCAGGCAGGGCTGGTGTGAATGAAAGTGATTCAAATCTAAAATTAATGTTTCAAATCATACAGTAAACAGAAAAGTTGGCCAAAACTCCTCGACAGTAATAAAGTCAAAGCATCTACTTTGATAGCGAATTTAACTTTTTTTTTCTCATACAATCTTTCCATTCCATTCTTACTTAATAAACAATGTGAAAGTTATTGTTTTTGTCTGCATTTGAGGTTGGAGTCAAATGCTTTTAGAACCTGCAGGACCGGGTAATTTTTTATTGTAGAACCCTATAACTGAAAGATGGTGTAGTATAACAGTACATAGACGCTTCAGACCGATAATCTGTACATGCTGGTTACCCTGTAGCTCCTATCAGCTCTACAGTCTTTTCAAACAAACGAACATCAAGGACAAAAGCTCTAAAACCGACCAATGAGAGAAATCGTACTTCAGGAACATGGTAACCGGAGCACCGGGTTATGGCTTAGGGCTGATAGCGGCCCAGTTGTTGCCATGGATATCTGGGTGTGGTGAAAGGAGTGTTTTATTGTCCCATGTGAGGCATGAGGCCACGCAGTTGTCGCTCTGACACCTCGGCAGCATGAGGGAGGGCTTACCGACCCATTTGTCTCCTGCTGCTGTGACTTGGTGTCTCTAGGAGACAGCAGACTGTTGTCAGAGCTTGTATGTGTTAGCAGCACTTCATGTTTCGTCTCCATCTCACCTGTCATTGAAGATATTTTTAACCGTTTGGAGCTTAACGAGCTGCTTCTTACAAGGTATTAAGCACAATAGAAGAATGTTGGTCAGTTCCTGGCATTTATAATCTCCTAATCTCTGGAAGGCAGGTTTGTTGCTGCTGCTAAGCAAAAGCAAAATGGTTATCATCTGTTGCCAGTCTTGCAATATTTTTTTTCTCCCCCCCAAATGCCAAGAAAGAGCCACAAAAATGGTGAACTAGCATATTTCCCTGCATGTGCAGCTATTCGTTTACATGCAGCCTGTTTTATTTTACTCATCAGCTTGCTCTGGTTTTAAAGATGAACCTTTCAAAATATAATTAGATTTTAAGTGCAGAATCATTTCCACAACCAATACTGACACAACACTGTAATTACCATTGATATTTCCTTCTGCTGCGCTCACTCTCAGACCAACATAAATGGCAGGATTGGCTGTGGAGCAGCAAAAAGCCAGGCAGTAGCTGAATAATACATAGACTCTCTGGTGCTTGGAAGGCTGCTGGGCCTGCTGAGCACGGCGTCTAGACCAACCCCAGCACCAAACTACAAGCTTCCTGCTCATTTTCCCCCCATGAAGCCGGTGGGCCGCATCAGTCCAGGTGAAAGTTTTGATCGGGGATCAGTTCTTTTCCCCCACTTGAAGTAAATCCACTGCGCTGATGAGAAAGCGGATTAACAACCAGGTTAGGGTGGGTGTGCAAGTTGGAAATAAATGGTTTGATTCTGCAGTGGGCATGTTTCTGCATGAAAAGCAGAACTTCAGTTCAGTTTCATTAAACTAAAGATAGATGGTGGCCCTTTATTTGTTAACTACAGGTGTGCCATATTATTGCGTTTGCAGTGGTACCAGTGGATCTTTTGACACCAGTGAAAAAAATTATGTTGCTACAAACCAAAAGACTGCTAGGCATCAACTCTGATGCCTGGTCCAGGGTCAAATGTAAAAAGTGAACAAAGCTACTGATCAAGAGGAAGTGTGCACAAGCTTTTGCTTTTTGCTGCTTTTTTCATGCATATATTCTGGTGTTGAAAAAAATGAACAAGATTTTTTGTTTTGCGCATGTTTGAGTTTTTAAAAAACCCTTTTTAACATCTTGTAAAACTGATGAACCACACAAGTTTTTTTTGTCTAATAAGCATTTTTGTTTGCACCTGGTAACTGATTTCACACTGTTTTTTTCATTGGCTAAAATTGGCTTACATTTTTATTTATTTGTTTATTTTATGTTTTCTGATGCACTAAGCATATTGTGTGATTCTTGTATACATTCATTTGTAGCGGAGGATCCACTTGCAGCTAAATAAATACTCTAACATTAACATGTGAGAAACATTCTGCTTGACTTAACATTTTTACAGTGTATGACTAATCTGTTGATTATTTTTTCTGTTAACTAATTAATTAGACAGTAAAAGGTGCTTAATATGAAGTTTTTTTGCATAATTTGAAGCAGGTGAAGCTAAAACTGTAACACTTGAGTTCTGGGTAAAACCTATTTACAGACAGTTGTTTTTTCTTAATTTTAGATGCGAAATATCTATATTTTTTTCTATAATTTAGGCTTGATTACTGCTTTGTCTGTGTTATTCAGCCGTATTGGCGTTACAGACCCAGACTAGTGTTTAATAATTTAGGTTTTAAAGATGGTGGAGTCATCTGCCTGAGTTTCTGTTTTACCAGAATTTCTGATGCTTTTCTGTCAAATTCAGAACATTGAGAATATGTAAATAGATTTTTTTTGTCTAATTTGGCATTTTTAAGCAGAAGCTGTTGGATGAGACTCAAATAATTAACGTATAGGAATGCCGAGCCAAGGCATGAAGAGGGTTTAGCATTTTATCTTGCCTTCCTTCGATCAGGCAGCTGTTTAAAGCTGAATTTTTCAGTGCTGATGTATCACGTTCACACCCTGCTGCCTTGCATCCCCCACAGATGTGCTGCAATAATATTTTTTCTGCTTTGTCCATTTCGTCATCACATGACTTCATACTGTAAATGTTTTTTTTTTGTGGGATAATGTAATCTGCAGAGAGCGCAACACGACTCTGTCCAGAGAAAACCACAGATTAGCCAATTAAAGCACACAAGGTGAATGAGTTCATACCCAATCTATGTATTCATCTAAATGTATGACTCCCACTGCCGTAAAGATAACTGTTCATTTCAAATGAGAAAGTATAGCTTTTGTTTGGGAATTTATCTAGTCTGTAATAGACTGCATACATTATTTTCAGCTAGTTTACCGTATTTTCCGCACTATAAGGCGCACCTTCAATGAATAGCCTATTTTAAAACTTTTTTCGTATATAAGGCGCACCGAATTATAAGGCGCACAGAATAGATGCTACAGCAGAGGCTGGAGTTATGTTATGCATCCACTAGATGGAGCTGCACTAAAGGGAATGTCAACAAAACAGTCCGACTCGGGTCGGCGAGGAGAGCCTTCTGGGCCGGGGCGACCAGACGAAGGTCACCCTTCTTTGTTCGCGCACAGCATGTTTGTGGAGGACGTGGTGCTAGATGACTTGCATACGACCTGATTCTAGACGGTTGGTATGTAGATAGGTCAGTCAAACTTTATTAACAAATCAGCGTTTTGACAACTATCCCAGCATGCACTGCACGCTTCTTCTACAGGCGAAAATGAAGTCAGCAGCTGCTTACCGTAGTTGCTAGACCTGTTGTGGCTCAATATTGGTCCATATGTAAGGCGGGCCGGATTATAAGGCGAACTGTTGGCTTTTGAGGAAATTGAAGGTTTTTAGGTGCGCCTTATAGTGCAGAAAATACGGTCATTATTGATGATGTGTTTAAAGGCGATCAGATTTCAGGGTTCAGTTGTATGTCAGTTGCTAATAGGTAGACGTTTTAAACCTTTGTTAAAGTAAAGCTAATCTAGATTGTTTTAAAACTATGTCTCATTGCAGTTTAGAACTACAAACACCCTGAAAGCCCATTAATAAGCTTTATCTGACTTTATTTTAAACATCTCCCTGATAGTTTCACATTGCGTCTTCCTCCATCAATAACAGCATCTACAATGAAGAGTGTTGAGAGCTTACAAAAGATCCGGTTAAGCTGAAAATCATATGATTCCCAATTTTGTCAAAGTAATGTTTTTGTATCGAAGAAATACAAACCAGACCCTCTGTGCTGGTGTGTTTCTGGTTTGGCAGTAAATTCGACATACAAGGGATGTCTGCAAACAGCGATGAGCGACTGGGAGTTAATTTTTGTTTTGAAAAGCAATCTTATGTGACGCTGCTAAATACTATTGTTGTGGTGAAAGGAGTTGGTGTACTAAGGCTAACTATTGGTAAGGCAAAACTATTGAAGCCTAAAATAGTATCTCAATGCTAAATATGTAGCCACAGCAATGCTAATGTTAGCGTCCACATTTCTAAAGAAGTTCTTTAGACATTTTTGGGCCAGAGGGTGTAAAGGGGGTTTAATTTGAAAATGCTGGCTATTTTGTACCCAAAGTTCCTGAGTTCCTTAATATTGGGAGACCTGTGATCAACAGAGATTTGACTGACAGACATATTTGCAGGTAACAATAGTCACCCCACTGTCACCAGCTCAGAAACTTTCTTGTTATATTTAGCCACATTTCAGAAAAATAAACAACATTGGAAAATTGTAATCGGCAGGCCAGGCCTTTTAAAGATTGCTAATTGGCCAGAAAACTGCCATCGATGCGTTCCTATTAATTTATCTGTATGGTTTTTGATTAAAATGTGATTAATTGCAATTAATTACAATTGATTAAAAATGTGTATAAAGTTTCACCACTAGTGAAATGGTTTTAACTCAGAAGCCAGTCGTTTGATGAATGGTCGTACTTCGTCCTCCACTTCAGGGCTGAAACGTCTGGTGATGAAGCAGAAACCTCCCCTTTAAACAGGGACCTTCCCCAGATCCTGACGAGGTCAACATGCCTGTCGTAGCACCTGAGCGGTGAGGATGCAGGAAAGAAAACCTTTTGCTTTGACTCTCAAGGAGCTTTTCAGATCTGCCACGGTTCTGCCGGGTCGTTCGGGTCATGGATGGTGTAGCTCAGCCTTAATCCTGTCTGATGGAAACTCTATAAAGCTTCTGGATTTATTACTGCCTCTCCAGACCCGGTTGCTACAGCCACAGTTCACTTGGCCAGAACCGCCACTCTTCCAACAGTTTCAGCCCACTAAATCTGATTCTAATCAGCTGCTTTTCTTTTTACACACTGTGGGAAATCAGCCCGTGTCTCTGGTTGGATTCCCACACTTGTTTCTGGCTCTCGTCCAATCAGGAGACGCCTCAGCTCACAAAACTGGCTTCTGTCTGTCTGTCTGTAAAACGTAATGCAGGTTACAGTCAGAGTTTTTTTTAACCAGTTTTACATCCACTTAACCCGATCAGTCTTTGTAATTATCTGAAGGTGCTATAAAAGTACTTTTAAAAGCACCAGTTGCTGGTGCTGATATGATCCAACCTTTGGTCATAACTTGGAGCAGAACCAGTGACTGTAGATTCTGGGGAGTGGCAGTGTTGGGTCTGAAGCAGCATGTTGTTTCTTACATGATCAGTTCAGCTTTGTGTTGATTCACAACAGTAAGTTAAATACATTACATTATGATGCTGTCTGTTTTTGTCAACGTGAGTGTTGCTTCAACCGGCCGATCAGCAGATTGACGGAAACATAAAGTGGATGGAGCCGTAAATTTGGGTCCAGGTTCAGCTGTGTGTCAGATTTACTCTCACTGGCTGTTTTCTGGGTTTCAGAGAAGGGGAGTTCCAGCACTTTGTATTCTGATATTTTTAAATACCAACATCATGATATCACTCGTACAGATACCACCCAGCACAAACCTTTCCAAGTATCCCAACACTGCGAGGCAGATGGTCTCTTCCTCTTTCCCATTTTTCTCCTCCTATTTTTTTCTTTTCACATCCGCCTCTCTTCTCTGTTCTCTGCTTTTTCTTTACATACATTTACCCTAATCACTGCTCTGTCTGTGAATTCCTGCTGCTTTTCAACAATAACTTCTGTTTATATTGAAATGTCTATCTTCACTTCTTATAGCTGACTTGTTTTTGTGTATTAGTTTTTTGTGAGTAAAGGAACTTTATAAATACTTCATATCACAATGAAACATGGAAAGTCTCTTTTTCTGATCATTCTCCTCTTAATTATCAAATATATCAGGTTTATTATCAGCCGCTCCGATACAGGAAAACAGCTGAATTGACTTAAAATGTTTCCTTTTTTAAAATTAATTTAATAACTCTGCACTAGTACAGCACACCTAAATACACTAACAGCTTCACAAGTTTGGTTAAACATGTGAAAACTACACAACTTTAATTTCTTCAATCAGTCATGGCAGTTCAAAGTGCTTTACATCATAAAAACAAAAAATAAATCACACACATATTTGTTAAATATTACTTATGGTTATATATTTTTATTTATACATTTTTAACACCTTGGATGGAGTAGCTTGTCAACAAATAATCAATTTCCCCTTGGGGTCAATAAGGTATTCTATATAGTCAGTAGATGTGAAAACCAGTAACAGACATTACATTTTGTCAAGGGAAGTTATTAAAATCACTAAACATCAAATATGTTGAATAATGTCTCATTTATTATGGTTCAAAAGCAACTTTTAACAGGTGGATTTGAGTCTTTATTTAAGATTAAAAGTCAGTGCAATTAGGAGTCTAACAACAAATGTAAAATAGATAAATAATAAACAGAAACTGACAAACAGGTTGACCACCTTAGTCAAACCTGTAAAAAATAAACTGCAACAAAACCTTTCAAATGGTTACGTTAGGATAGTAATTAGGAATCCTAAACATAATGTAAAATAAATAATAAAGTATGATGCTGCTCAGAGCACAAAGCATAGAATTAGACTCAATAGATCTGGCCCTATGGGTCGATCTAGAATATTTTTAGTATTGGGATCAATAGATGTTCATATCGAATCAGTGCGTCTTTGTTGTTCTGGAGGAATTTTATAATTCTTTCACAAAAATGGTTATAAATAATTGTTTTGAATGGGGGGGAAATCAAATTTTAATCAAATTGTGACATAAAGATTCCCACCTGTAGCTCCAACCCTACTTCCTCCTTTCTCTCTGAGATTTTTCTTCTTCTCTGCTGTTGCTGTCGGAGCAGGATCCGTCCTTCTGTTGTTTTCCCTTAAAGGGACACTTCATGCTGAGTTCTCACCTCAGCTTTAGCAAAACGTCATCAACACCTTTCTTCCCTTAAGCACTTTTAAATATGACCATCCAAGAATGTCAGCTTAACCTCTGCATGACCCTGTTAAAGTGTTTTATTACACCGTGACACATTAAGCCGCAAAACAAACGATTATATGGATATAATAGACTAAGTTAACTGTGTATTTGGAAAATGCCATTTTAATACAGAGTTTTGGCGGTCAGGTTGAGTTGCATGTTACTCATGTCATCCAAGTACCTTTTCCAAGCAAAAGAGACAATATTCCACAGTAACACATCCTGTCGTGACTCCATCAGTTGTAAGGACTGCTAATCCACTTCATTTGCTTTAGCCGCTTTGTTTTAAATTTTTATTGGGATATACGGTTAGAAAGCCAGGGAAATAGCAGTTTCAGTCAAGGTTATGGACAATGCCCATTGTGGTCGATTTGGGGGGGTAAGAAAAAGTTTGAAAAAAAAATCTTGTTGCCATGTTTGCGCATCATAGCAATTGTCTGAAAGTTAAACAAAAAAAAAGTGATGGCAACAATCATTTCATCTACACGGCAAACAAAACCAGAGGGAATAATTGTTCAGGCAACGTCTCAAACAGAAAACATTATGACCAAAAACATAAATGCCAACACTCTGGAGAATATAGAGGTGAATAAGTGACATTTTACATGCCAAAGCAGTTCTTTGCTGTTTTTTTTTAGCTAAACCAAAAAAACACAGCCACAGCACCAGTTATTCTTTTTTTTTTTTTTTACCAAGTTTGAATAGCAAAGCAAAAGCAGCAACACTGCTGGCCTTACAGGTGGCAGCATATTGTGTGAGCCAGTGGTGATTAGACTTTAAAAACTCCTTAATAAGCCATAATCTAAAGCTGCTAAAGCAACCTTCTGTCTGTCTGTGTTACTTTGTGTGTGTTTTCTGGCAGTAAGGTGTGAATGTGTGGACAGCTGCAGGGCCGCCACTCGCCTCCTGCCCTTCTGTTGCCCCTCTTAAACATGCTCTGTACACACAAATGGTCTAAACTTACACGGTTGTGTTTGTTTATGTTGCTTTACCGTTTGATGTTGGGTAGATTATGTTTCTGCCTAAGCTGCTGACCTACTCAACACCCCGACTTACTGTTGCTGTTTGTCTGGAAACCAAAGCGATTTAATACATTTACAAACTGATGTAGCTGTACCTCAAAGGGCAGAGTATTTATGTTTTTAACTTGTGTCTGTGTTTCTTTGCAGGCTGCGGTTGAACCTGTCTGCTGAGGAGTGACTCAGACTCGACGTTATCAGGTAAGTTTAAAACGAACCTATTATGCAAAATTTAGCGCTTTTTTTAAACTTCCATTTGTGTCTCAAGTGCTTAAAAGAACACCCAGTTGTTTTCTGGCAATAAGTTAACGTCTGTTGGTGTCTGGAAAGCAATCACTGTGCCGTTACCTAGCATCCAAAGCTGAGCTCCAATCCGGTTGGTCAGCTGTATGCACTGTACAATGGCTGCTGGAAAAGACAAGTTTTTTTTTGTTGACTTGTCCTCCAGAAACCACTTTTTGCATTGTTGTTGGCTGTGCAGTAGGCTCTACTAATGATTTTCAAAGATGTACAGTTGTATAATTGTGTGAGTGTAAACATTGAGTTGGGGGTTGTGACCGGTAGCAACTTATTTGGGTTTAAAGTGATAACTAAAAAAGCTCAAAATAGGCAGAACTGAGCAGACTAAAATGTAATTATCCAAGAATAATTTTGTGCAAAAAAAAGTAAGAACATGTTTTCTGCAGCCCCTCCTAACTTAACCTGTTCAAGGAAGCATAATAGATGATAGATGTGTAGAAAATGTAATGTTTCTGATCATGTGGATAACTTGTTACCTTTGAGTTGATTTACAAGGTAAAATAACAGTGATCTGAGAAGGACGATAGGTGTTTTAGCTCGTAATATACTTTAATGTCGTTCCTATAATTGGATGTGTTCAAAGCTTACAGAGAAAGTAATTGTTTTTCTTAAACTTATCCCTTTTGTTTTGATCACTGTAACATTTACTGACTGGTGTTTCAGCTGCTTTCTGTGTGCATCTCTCTCCACGACACAGAGCTATCTAAAGATGGCAGACTACTGGAAGTGGAAATCACTTTAAAGGGCCAGAAGACTTTCAGTTAGACAACACAATCTATTGTGTATAACAGTTTTGGAGGCCGTGTGAATCACAGTATGTTGGTTTTCAGCACTGGCTGTGCGGCCACATGGCTCGTTAACTCAGCAGCAAATTCAAAAGAGCAACACAAAGATGTGTTTTAAAAAATGTTAATTTGCAAAAGATTTAGTAGAATCATACTTAAACTTGTTTTATAATTTGCTAGTCATCTATAAAATATAAAGTTTTTTAGTTGTATTTTATTAAATTTCCCAGTCAGCCATTGAATGCAGCACAGGTTTAGCTGCCATCTTGCAGATGACTGGATGACCCGACTTTGGCTCAGTTTAGTGAGAGGAAACGATTGTTCACATTCTGTAAGTGAGCTGTAACTCTGCCTATCTGACTCGATGTTTCCCAGCATGCATTGCAGCCTCCATTATTCATGGCTGTGCTGGGGGTGGAGTTTGACAGCTGGTAGATCGGTGATGAAGCCAGACCCTCAGCATACCTGCGTGTGTGTGTGTGTGTGTGTGTGTGTGTGTGTGTGTGTGTGTGTGTGTGTGTGTGTGTGTGTGTGTGTGTGTGTGGAGGCTGGCGGGAGATGGGGCAGAGTCTCTAGTGTCTGGGGAATTGCTATGTATTTTTTAAATGTTTTTGCTGCATTCATTCCTTCATTTGTGTTTGAGCTTTATGCATACATCTTTATTTGCAAATATATAAACCAAGATGTTTGTTTCTGGTAGGAACAAACTTCCTATCAAGTTTCTCTCCAAAGGTAATGAAACAATAAAAAAACTACTATATTTTGAGAATTTTTTCTAAACCTGTTTTTATGTAATTTTCATAAAACTTTGCATTTCAAAAATTCTTCGTAATAATTATTGGATTAGTGTCCTGGTGCATAATTGAAGTGTGCTTTAGCTCCAGGCAAACCCACCTTTGTGTGACGTTTCCTACGATGTAGTGTAGTTTCAGTTTCAGTTTCTCATTATTAAATTATTTCATGAAGTTAATTTGTAGTTTTGAATATATTTACACATGGCCAAATATGCAAATTAGGTGATGATGTCATCTTGTGAGTTTTACCACAGCCAATAGCCGCTTTCCTTGCTGAGGAGTAGTCAAGTCTGCTAAGACAGCAGGTGTGTTTCCAGTAGAAAACCTTCTTTCACTAATTCCACTAATGTTGAAAAAACACAATTTCGCAATTGAGGTGTTCAATGAAATTAAAAACACAATTAAGAAGTTTAACACAATAAGTCATTAAAAACATGCCATGCTATCATCCTCCTGCCACTTCCTGTCTTCATCTTTGTCGATTCCGCCAGCTGTAACATCCAGCTGTTGGTCATGTGACGCATGTGATGTGGGAAAAAAAAGGGTTTCCGCTGCAGTTTAGCAAAATACTATTATTTTGGTGTGGCGGAAAAATTACCTCATCTTAGCACAACTTTTTATCAAAAAATGTCAGTTTTTCTTTTTTAAATTGACATGTTTCCATGAAGCAACATTGTTTTTCTTATTTTATAGTTAACGAAAATGCAGCTATTAAAATGTAAAAACTGAGTAAATCTTTAGGCGATTTTCTTTACAGAACTACAAACTCTTCTGTGGAAATATGACAGCCGAGCAAGTATTGCATCACAGCAGTTGGCTGTGATTTGACATATTGTGCAGCTCTAATTTGTGGAAGTTTATGCTGCTTTGTGCTATTATCTGCCTCTGAGCCCCACTTACCCCCTTCCTCCCTCATCTTCCCTCCCCCCGTCTCTCTCATTTCTTTCTCAGGACTCTCGCTGTTGCTGCTCCACTCTGTCTCCATTATACTTTACTCCTCTTTTGGACCCTCTTTGTCTCTGCCTTCTTTTCACAGTCCGTCTCTGTCGGACCATTAACAATGGTCAGATTCCTGCTTCATTCTTCTTTTCAGTTTTCAGCTTCCTCCCAGATTAAGCAGATTGATGTTGGTGTTTTTTTTCACAACTTCAATCCTCATGTTTTACTCCAGACAGGAGGAGTTGGTTATCTTGAAAGTTCTTCTACATGTTCTCCAGTAATAACGTGATGGCGAAACTCCTGAGAATGATAATAATGGTTGGACTCATGCAGGTATTAATTGACCAGACTGTGAAAACCTTTCTTCCATTTTAGGACAGGAACACTAAACGTGGTAAATCAATCGTAACCTCTAAGTGCTCGTGTCCCATAAACTTTATAAGTCATCCATTATGTTTATGATTCACATTATGCTTTCTGATTGCTCTCTGTGTGTTGCTCTCAGCCATGACAGCACATCAGCAGCAGTTTACATCCATGTTATTGATTTCATTTCTGGTTGAAGAGTTCCATAAATTCATCGGACGACGGGTCTGCCGCTTAAAGCACCGCAGTGCACCATGGGAATGCAACGAACGTCATATTCTGGCCTCACTTTTCGTTTGATAATTTTCCACCATGAAGTCCAGATTTGAGTTAGTGTATCATGTTGAACACCTGCTTTTTACAGGTGAGCTCCTGGTATTCGCAGGAGGTTACAAATCGTTGACACCCACGAAGCACGAAGCCGTCTTAGCACTACAGGGGTTCAGCCAATAAGCACAAACGAATATTAAATAAAAGTCCACGAGCCATTTCTCCTGTTAGACTGCGCTTTTGTTCTGCTTGCGTTTACCCAGAATGCTTTGTGCTGTAGTCCGGTTCCTGCTTTTGGAGCGGTCTCTGGCCCGCTTGGCGTTCACATTTGCATTCTAACCGCATTAAAGTTCATTTCAACCGAACCAAGACCAGGGTTTTTAGGTGGATCACGGTTTGCTTTCTTAGTCCACATCATAGTTCGATTACGCTTTCACACCTGCCCAAACGAACCTGACTTTCTAGACAAATAGACTGGAGTTGGATTAAAGCAAACCTAAATGGGTCTGGTGTGAATGCGCCCTAAGTCCCTGGATTATGAAGCAGTTTTAATGTCAGTTTCATCCCATCAACATCTCAGGACTTCTATTTCAGTCAGAAAGTAGCTCCTGCTCCTCATCACAATCATCCCATGTTTTCTTGAGTTCTTGTAATTAATTTCTAGGAATTGCTTTCATTCATAGGTATTAAACAACTTGTATAATGTCTTTTCTAATTCACCAAGCGAATATGTCAAAACCTGAGAGACGCCAGAAACTTGAACACTCTCAGCAGTCAGACGGCTTTTTGTCTGTTTCGCTACTTGAGTAGTTTAGAGTATGTCCAGACCCGGGACATCAGCTGTGCCAGGTGGGGGTCTTAATGTGACCTTGTAGTCCGTGTCTGTATTGATTATGCAGAGCTGTGTGTGAGTGTGTGTTGCAGTCTTATTGGATTTTGTTGTGTATCAGTGTTGTTGCGTTTATCTTTTACAGATCAGTATGTTGCTGGTGCTTAGTGACCTTTATTTCACATTTTATCTTTCTATTTATTTCCCTTTGTTGGTTCCAAATCATCCTCTTGCCCTTTTGGATTTCTTTGTGACAAAACTATTTCTGTCTGAGCTGAACATGGTTCTGTAGACAATATGATTTTCTGAAGCAAGTTATTAGTTTTTTGTTGTTTGTTTTTTTTGACAGAAGGCCTGGCTTCAGAGCCTGAATGTTTCATGGTTCAATTTGCGGGAGTGTTGGTTTGATTGGTTTTTGATTTGCAGACTGAGACGACATGAGTCAGAAAACACACTCTTGTATTTGTGCTTCACACAAGCTAAACAAAACGTACTGAAACCATCTCCTTTTGGTGTAAATTCTTTTTATTAACATTTTTCTACATTTCTTTTTGGATTAATTAAAACATAGTCATGCCATAAAACTTTAATTAATAAAATTGAGGCTCAGAGTTTTAATCAAACTCCAGTTTGTCTGGACACTCTGGTTTGTTTAGGGAGGTCTGAACGCCAAGCAGACCAGAGACTGCGCCAAAATCAGGAAGCGGACTATAATGCACTAGCAGAGAAATATCTCATGGTCTTTCTATCCTACATCCACTAAAATCGGTTTACATTTTGTGAAGAAGGAAGTTGTGCTTGTTTAGTGTCGTCTTCATAGGATTCTGTCATTTCCTTCACTGGTTCTTGGTGCAGCGCCACCACAGGCGAGAAGGGGAACAGGTTTTGGTAACACTTGACATAACATCTGTCATGAACAGAAGGAGTCTACATGTTTACAACTGTCATGAAGTGTCATTCAGGAAATAATGACACCCTTAGTACAAAACTGCACTAAAAGTCAATTAAAAGTGTCAACTTTGCATTATTTCTTTATATAATGACACTTTTAAAGCAAAGTTCCATTAATATTTGCATTAAAAGTGTCGTTATTTACTGGATGACACTTCATAACAATAATCAAAGACAGTCTTCCTTCATGTTCATGACACACGTTGTGTCATGTTGGTCCCTTAAGATAAAGTGTTACCCAGGTTTTTCAATTGGCCTGCTTTGTCTCACACAGTGCAGTGTGAAAGAGCCGCAGCAGCTGGAAATTTAACAAGAATATTATTTTTTTCTCCAATCGAACCGAGTCTACTGTACTATCAGGTGTGAAATCTCCCTAAAACGTAACGCGACGTCTAAATTCAGCCTCAAGTGACTTGGCTACAGACAAATATATGAGCAATTAAAACGCCTTTTAGTTCTCTCTCTGATTATTTGCGACATTTACATAAGCAGTGCTGCCAGGCGGCTCCACTGCAGTCCTGCTGCTGAGCGAGACGATGCCGGGAGGATCCATCCGGCTGTGATTTATGAACGACCCGCTTTACATCCCGAGCAGCAGCAGCCCACTCTGAATCAGTGACTGAAATGATCAAAGAACTACGCTGAGCAAGAGGAGATCCTCTAAATTATCTCAGGAGGAAGGGAACCAAATTGATCTTCTTCTTTTTAATAATCTACACAGATTCCTTGGAACAGGCTGTGGCTGCAGTTGTCCCCTGAAGGCGATGAGCTGAGGCGGGGCTGTACAGATGGCTGTGTGTGTGTGTGTGTGTGTGTGTGTGTGTGTGTGTGTGTGTGTGTGTGTGTGTGTGTGTGTGTGTGTGTGTGTGTGGGGTGGGGTTTTGGGATAGGCTCCATCTCCTACAATAACCCGTATAACCAATGTGTTACACACACAAACCTGCAGATAATGATCACATTGTTTGCTTTATCTTATGAGTCTGCAAAGCGAAATCTGATTTTGCACCAATCCTGCTAATTTAGGCAAAATTATAATATGGATTATTCAGATTGCGTTTCAGCCAACTGCTTTATGCTAAGTCATGTGACCCTTGTAATAAATGTCACTAATTGTGTATTTTTAAACCTTTCTGTCATCAAAAGCATTTCTTTTCACCTGAGTCACATTTTGCAAATGACGGTTTAACAATGGTGCTTTTATTGTTTCAAAGAAGTGTTGCTCATTCTGGATTTTTCCGCAGAGTTTTTTAGCGGAGCGGCGCACACAGAAAGCGCAGCTTGAATCATCGCTCCATCACTCAGGATTTAACGCCACTCTGCTTTTCTCCACCGTTGGTTGTCGTCTCGGGTGAACGTCGGAAAAATCACATCCTTAATCACTGGATGTGATTAAGGATGGATGCCGATTCCTGGCATCCATCCCAACGCCATTAATCTGAGTTAACAGGTTGGAGAAGCAGGAATTGATTTAGGTCGGAATAATTAAGGTGTTCTGATCTGCTTGACTCAACATTTTGTGTTCCTTTCAAAATTATCAGCGGTTCTTGAGAACATTAGTGAAATATTAGTTTTGCTTAAGTTTTTTTATATTTTAAGCTAAAAAGACGAACTCTGGTTCGCCTATAACCCTCGCTGTCCGTTTGTTTGAAGTGAATTCTGGTGCAATTTGAATGCAAATGCGGAAAAGCAGGGAGTGGACTTCATTGCAGGGAATTCTGGGTAAATGCACCAAAAACAAATGAGTCTAGCGCTAGAGGGAGAATTATTGATGAACTATAGATGAAATCTTGCAAACGCTAAAATCTGACGCCACTTAATTTTTGTTTACATTTTGTGAAGAAGGAAGTTGAGGTCGGTGTCTTCTTCAGATGTTTTTATGTTGTTTCCTTCAGTGGAAACGGTTTTTATGTCAACTTTTTGAAAAAGCTGTTCCCCTCCTCACCTCTGGGGACAGGTGAGGAGCTTTTTCAAAAAGTTTTGTTCAGTTGACAGTCCACCTGAAAATGTAGCAAATGTTGACATTTTACCGCACTACCAGGTGTGAAAACACCCTAAGGCACAGGTGTCAAACTCCAGTCCTGGAGGGTCGCTGCCCTGCAACGTTTAGATGTTCCTCTGCTGCACCACACCTGAATAGAATAATTAGGTAATTAGCAAGGCTCTGGAGAACTGATCTACACAAGAAGGAGGTAATTAAGCCATTTCATTCCAGTGTTTTGTACCTGT
>CAEGAF010108863.1:0-14462 GCA_903067075.1 Micropoecilia bifurca | reverse complement strand
CAGCTCAAGGAGCAGATAGAGCAGAAATTACCGATCAGGGGAATCAACACCAAAAAACAAACATTTCCACACAAAAAAGCAGCAAAAACACTAAAACAGAAGATTCAGTCTGTTACATTATGTTGTCAGACTTAATGTCTATATTGTGATTATTAATAAGTTTTCGGTGGTTGATTAGCTGATTTAACCAGTTGCTCTACTGATGACTTGGCGGGTTGACCTGTTTAGTTCTAACGGAACCAAAACACACCGAACTGCGCAGAATGTTAAGGTTATTAAAGTCAGTAGCAGGCTAACAGTTAGCCTAGCATAACTGACCCATTGCTCACTTCTCAATGTTTTCTTTAAATTAAAACGTTTTCCTCACCTGTGAAATCTGAAGCCCTTGTTACCATCATCTATGGTTGAATAGATGCTAAACATCGCGTCCGTTGTTCTGATTCTTTGTGTGATTGTAGTATTTTCCTGACCACCGATATTCTTGACTCAATGGACAGAAATGTCGCATGTGTGACTTAGGATAAATCACATAATGTCCAGTAACATATACATCCATCAATGCTGCTGCTGGCGCTCTGTCCTCTCTCACTTCCTGCTACTCTAACAGTTGGTGTCAGGTTACATTGTGTTGCATTCAATGTTGTCGGGGAAAAAGAGTTTCATGCGCTTAATGTCCGATTTGCCATAACTATTTATTGGATTCATTGTCTCTAGCTGGGTGGCAACAGGGGTGGCAAGGCTCTCATTGGGGTGGCAACTGCCACCCCTGCCACCCCGCTGGATCCGCCCCTGTTAATACTCATTCTTTAAAACACAACACTTTTATTTTTATTTCTTTAATCAATGTAATGTACCACACCAGGCATTTTCTACTTTGATATTAAGTACATTTCTATTAAATAAAAAAAAAGAATAAATTGGCTTGCTTCCATTAAGCGAAAACATTTTTGTACTTTCAATTTGCTCAATTTTATGATTAATGGAAACACAGCCAGAGGCATCACAGGAGCTAATCAGCTCAGAGTTGGTTGTGTCAGTGGATCCCCACCCACCTCGGTCCCCATTCTCTGACCTTCTTGACATTCCTTATTTCCATCTGCCCAACCCCCCCAACAATCCATCTACCTGTAGCCTTGGTTGACATTTCCTGGCTTCTACAATCCAATCAGCCCTGCAGAGGGCCAGGTGCCAACGGGTCTCGTGCCTGGCTGCACAGCCTTAGTCGCACTAATGCTGCTTAAGCACAAAGCTCTTGCGGTGCGGAAGGCTCAGTGCTGACGATATCTCCCACTGAAGACCAGACGTTACCATCGAACAGACAGATGCTTGCTGGCGTTCAAGGCAGCAGAAGACCTTTACATCAGGATGAATTGGAGAGGTGTTGCTGGGGTTTCTGTCCAATAGCAAGTTTTTATAAAAAGTTTAAAGATTAAAGGCCTGTAAAGTATTTTTTTTCTACTCACTTCCAACTGTTTATTTCTGTTTGGAAAATCCAGTGTTTACCTTTAAATAATCCTAAAATAATAATAATAATAATCAAGAATGCTGTCTATTTTGAAACCAACACTGACCAGTAGGTGGAGTTGGAGAGATTAAACAATTGGTGCCCAAAGTTGGTTTTCTCCCTGGTTTAATGCACCTGGATCAAATGAGGGCTTGTTAAGAGGCCTAAGAAGAACATTGACATGCGGAAAAGATTGTTACTAACACCAGAGAAAGAACTAAAACATGCATGATGCCTTGAGAACCGACTTTGGGCACCTCTGGCAGTAAACGATGCGGGTCAGAGTGGTTGGTGTTGGCCCGTTTGACTCATGGGGTCTGGCCTCTGTGTACGTCTCCATGATGCTGTTTACCAGTGATTGTTAGGAGTCATGTAGTTTGTAAGGTAATCTCAGCAGAGATGTATTTTTGCCAGGTGTTTGCTAAATGCTGCTGCCACTAGTCTGGTGGAGCTGTGTGAGACAGACATTGAGGCATCCCAAAGATTCAAGGATTTACCAAATATGCAAGAATGAGTCAAAGCTATGAATGAGTCAAAGCTAAAGCTATGCTTTTGATGAAGTAACAACGCACGACATAAATCCTCAAAAAAGTAGATTTAGCATAAAATCCACCCCTTTAAGATGGAGCGATTGGGTGACAGTATTCACTTATTGCAGCAACAACTGAAAGTTCTAATGAACACGACCTAACTTGCATCTATTAGAAACAAAAGGATTGATCAGTTCATTTTGTCTTTTACATTTTTGCCTTTAAAAAACAGCCCATCGTTAACTTGACTGGCTGTTATCATCTCACGGATTTTATGTGAACCACCTGTTGTGAAACTTCCATTGAAAATACTGAGCTTGTAGTGTAATATGTGAAAAATTCACTTCCTGCCTTCATGGCGCCTGAGTATGACTTAGCCAAAACAAAAGCCCTCCTTCCCATTTCCCATCCTTTGTGTTCAGGAAGCCTGGCGACAGCGTCTTGGGGCTACAACCTGTTTAGCTAATAAGTCCTCCATTACATCAAAGGTAAGAACAACACCTGGTTTATGCTGAGGTTTCCTGGACCTATCCCTTCTTGACTCTTTAGTTTACAGCATAGAAGCCTTTTTATCTGCTTTAATAACTTTTTAGAATCTTTTGTATTAAGATAGCCAGAGAGATTTTTTATTATTCTAACTGGAAAACAAAAACAAAAACGAGATAAAGGAAAAATAATGAAACTCCGTGTTGTTGAGGAAAATAACCTGACAACTTCCAAGATCATGCAGACTAGTCTTCTGTATACAGGTGGAAACTCAGTGTTGTGTTGAGTGTCGTTATTCTGGGAAGCCATATTTATTGCTTTTATATTTCATTATGTGCGAGTCATAATCATCCACATAAGATATAGAGACTTGGAATATTTCCCTTTATGAATCCAGAATCTACTCTGAAAAAAAGAAACAGGTGACCCAAGTTTTGCTACAAGAAGCCAAATTAAGTTTATCCAAGGAAATATTTTAAGTTTATTAAGTTGTCATGCTAAACAAATGTAAATAAATTACGTTTGATAAACCTAATTTGATTATATGAAACAAATTACCTAAATTTTTTAAGTTGCACCTCCATTCTCTTTTTTCGAAACAGAGAAGTTTCCCTTTGTGAATTAGTACTCTCTTTGACATATTTCTGAAGTTTTTTTTGCAATATTTTAATTTCTGGAGATGTACTTGTATTTGTAGGAACCAGTACATCCTACAAATGTACTAGTTCCTACCAGTACATAAAACACAAACATAGCTGTACCACTCTGTGTTATATATTAGACCAAATACAGACATTAGTGAGAAGACAAAGTAAAATGGAAATGGTATTTTGGTGGCCACATGGATTAGTGAATAGCAGAGGGAGAAAATAGCTGCCTTAAAACTCAGAGATGAAGAACTGAAATCCAGTCCAGGGATTCCCCTCCTTTAGACACGGTATCGATGGATACCCGAGTGCATGGAAGCCGTTTTCTCTGTCAGGAGCTGATTGATCTCTGGTCTCAGGATTTCTTTCATGTGGAGAACAAAGGGCTCCTGTTGGGTTACACAGGTCACGATTGATGATGCGTAAAATGGAGGAAAACAGGAGTAGACAGACAGTCAGCTTCACGTGAGAAGCATTTCCCCAATGCTGCAAAAATCTTGACATCTGAAAAAGCTAATGAACACAGACAGAAAAAAAATGAAGTTGGACGTTCTTATAATGTTCTTAATAAAATAAAAACAGGCTCAAAAATGAAGAGAATTAGGACCATTGAAACAGCGACAAAAAAACTGTTCTGACTTTTTTTTTCAGAATTCTCACTTTTGATCTCAGAGGGTTAAAGTCAGAATTCAGAGAAGAAAAAAATATCTGATTTCTGTGATTTAAGTCAAAAATTTTTTTTCAGTGGCCCTAATCCTGCTCCGTACTCACATCATAAGTTTTAAAGAAAACCTATAATTTATCTTTCCAGGAAGCTCATTGGACAGGGTGGACTGACCCAGACACTGCTCTTGCCGTCTCTTGTCGTCACTTTATCGTCCGTCTCCCTTCCCTCCTTTTCCTCTGTCTGGGGAACAAGAATGCTCACAGATGAGGCTCGAACATTTGGAAGTAGCAGCAGGAAAAATGAAAGGAGTGCGAGGAAAATGTGAAGACGAAAACCTCAAGGGAAGAAAGGCAAGAAAGAATTATTGCAAAATAGAAAATGTTTCTTGTCGTTGCAGACTACGAAACATTCAGTCTGCCTTTGACACATTGCATTAGATTAAGGTCTAATGCAATCAAAGATCCTGGCTTTAAAGGAAGCACATTTCTAAAAACAAAAAAACCAACATATTTTTAAATCTTAATTCATCAGTGTACTGATTTACTAAAAGATTTAAGAACTTACTCTGGAAGAAGTTTTTAAAAGTCAAACAAAAAGCCCATCAGCAGAGCGAGAGCTAACAGGTGTCTCGGAGATTCACTTAATTCCACTTTAAGAGGATGATGGGATAAAAGATGGTGAAAGAGGTGAAAGGTCAGAGAGCAGACGTCAGGAAGATGCTGCTGTAGTAGGAAGTGGGCTTCACTAAGGGCAGCTTGATGCAGCTGACCCAGACACCAAAAACACTAAACAGAGACTGAATGTTCTTGAATGGTGCAGCAACCATTCAGAAGGATTGCCCTCTGAGGACAATAACAATGAAGATGCATTTTTACTTGACCCACATAAATAGAGGTAGGAGTACAAAGCAAAGTTATTAAAGGTGCAGCCACGAAACTACAGTCAGAGATATGATTTATCAATAAAGAAATGTTTGCCGAGATGCCATCGCTGAAGATATTTCAACCAAAATTGTCCACAAAATGGCCACTCCCCATCTGTGTTGGAACCAGGTGTGTTGGAGCAGAGACACATTTGAATAATGTAGTGCAGGACTACTTGAGGACTGTTGTGCTACATAATGAAACTACCAAAGAAATCAAGAACAGGAGCAACCTACGGCTGAAAACACCACAGAATACAATGGTTCTGCAACATCGCAGCAAGTTTTGTGTCAGTAGTGACCTGCGCACTGGAGAGTCCAATGCACCAAATATTAAATATAACCAAAAATTTAAATTTAAAGCAAACAACTTTTTATAGTTGGTAGAAAAATATCACAGGCAGCATCCGATGTCCTGCCATTATGATTTAGTTTTGTCCTCATTGGACTTTGGTTGAGACGCTGTTCATCTCATTCACTTCTACCCTGCGCTGAACATCACACATGAGACAAGTGTGACTGAAGTCAGATCTTTACAACTTCTTCGGCACACAGCCGTAGTGGAAGAAGGCAACTGGCTTATAGGTACGTTTGAGGAGTCAGCTGTGTGAGAAGGCACAGCCTGTTACAACAGGCCACGTGTGATGTCCTGGCATCCTAGGAGACCGGCTGTGACAACAGGCTTACGGGGAAAACTATTAACCAGAAGCTCCTGGGGTTTGGAGCCAAACACATGACTGTATGCACACATGGAGACCCGGTGAGAGACTGAGCCAATGACTCAGTGACTCATTTCTTAGAGGGAGTCGCGTTTTCTCTGGATAAGCCGGGCCGCCTGTCAAGGCACCCGGCTGGAGTGTGAGAGGGTTTACACCGGACATCAAGAAAGAAACTAACTGAGACTATGAAGTAGTTTAGAACCTCAGCCAGCCTGGAAGGGTTGACTTTAATGTTGTTGAAGACAAACATCAATTTTTCCGTGAACCCTGAGTTTAAGCTGCTAACCATGTTTACCTGACTCTGTAAGCCTCTTAGTCAAACCATCTTAAAGAAAGTATTCCCAGATCTGTGAATCACTCGTTCCATGTGATTCTTTTCATCCTCCATTCAGTATGTACAGTAATGGCCACACTGGCATGAACCCCTGGTATATGTGAGGACTCTTTCTATAAAGGAGGGAGATTATCCCATAGAAAGTAAACAATAGATTTTTAATCAAATCAACAGTGGAACATTACTGGCACTCCCGCTTTCAATGGTTTACATATGTCCTCCTACCAATAAGACAGCTCTTATCCTCTCTTTAATATTATACATAACTAAACCAAATCTTATGTTCTTAAATATTCTCTATTGTTCACACCATAGGTATTCTACTGAGTGTAAGACTGTGGATCGAGTAGGCCATGGACAAAGTTGATTTTGTGTCTGGTGAACCATTTCTGAGTTGAGTTAGCCACATGTTTTACACCATTTCCCAGTTGAGTAACCCAGTGGTCCAGTTTCATCAGAATTTTATTTACATTCTGAGAAAGAGTTCACAAAGCTCTGCACTCTATACACTTTGGATGAAAAGCTAGCTCACTGCATCTCACATCATACACTGTATTTCAAAATGGGTAGAAGAAGAGGCAGTTTTCATAAACAAGACGTTTTTAATGCAACTTTACCAAGGGTGCTACTAAATGCGGTGGGCACTGTAAATATATATTTTAGACAAATGACAAATGTTTTAGCTAGACTTTTGGCAAAAGTTTTCATTAGCAGGAAACAGCTGAAGGTATTATTGAACGTTATGGGAAATTTTCTTGAGTTGGGAGTTCAAACACAACATTGTTTTTAATCGGCATGCTTGTTGAAATTTAATGAGATTTCAATAATTTTCTATTCATTTCTAATTTTGATAATAATGCACAGTTTTTTGTATGGAAAAGACTCAATCATTTGTTATTCATTTATTTCAAAATTATTTTACCAGGAGGAAAAACATAAAATAATGTTACATTAAACAGAACAGTTATCATGTCTATAGGTAATAATAAACTGTTTAGCAACAGATGGCTCACATATCAGAATCTGGTGTACTATTACACCCCGGTCTCATAGCAGCTGCTGAGTCCTTATTTGCCATAGAATAACAAGCTAGAGGTTTGTTCTGGTCCCAGTGTTCTGTTACAGGGCTTGTAGGGATTTTCACAACAGCCTTTTTTTTTTTTTGTTAGTTTGACTTTTGAAACTTTGAGATTTATTAAAATATTGTAGAAAACTTAAGTATTGTAATTTGATAAATGTTTGGATGCAGTTTGAAAACCAAATAAATATATGACAGATGTTGATGTGCTATATATTAACTCACTAAAGGAAGGATAGCAGTCAGAAAGGATGGGTGACCCTTGACTGACATGGGCCACTAACAGTCCAGGATGTCAGGAAGTCCACTGCTTCCTCGACTAAAGAACAGAGATGACCTGCCAAGATGTTTGGCCCCTTATTCCACTGAAAAAGGAACCGGATGTAAGATCTGTAGGCAAAGTCCCATAGGAAGCGGAGAACTGTCAGTGGCACTGTGTGTGTGTGTGTGGGTGGGTGTGTGTGTGTGCGTGTGCGTGGTGTCTACACTTGTTTCAGCTTTTCAGCATATGGGCAACAGATCAGCTTTTATGGGTCAATGCAAGTCAGCAAACAGGCTTCTGCAACGCTGACCATGAAACTTTTAGAGTACTGGAACATTTCATAGTGCTTCCTGTTTGTACTAATCCCTTTAAATGGCCTATTGTGCCTTGTGAATACATTTATTGAACCTCCAGTCCTGAGAACGAAAAATAGTTCACGGTTACACTCATTATTAAGATTCTAAGACCAGGAAAAAGTTCTAGAAGCTTTTGCTGCTAGATTGCAATGAGGTTCTACATAGAGCTTCCAATGCAATAAAAGAAGGAAGACGGGGGGTAACACTTTATTTGAGGGAGTGTGCATAAACAGTACATTGTCAAAAACATGACATAACATCTGTGATGAACATTAAAAAGTCTTTATGAATGTTTATAACAGTTGTCATGAAGTCTCATTTGGTAAATAATGACACTTATCATTATTTACCAAATAATGATAAGTTATTATCATTATTTGGTAAATAATACCAAATAATGATATTTGGCATTATTATACCAAATATGGGTGGGATTCTATGAGACTTATGCACACCCCTTCAAACAAAGTGTTACCAAGGCGGGTAATTCATTCAATCCGATTTTTAAATTCAGACATGTTATTCACCAGCTGGTTAAATTAACCCATGAATTTGGTCTACTAAAAAAACTATATTTAGACATACTTGATGTGTTTCCAACAGACTCCATGTGGTTAATGTGACTTAGTGAAACACATCTTCAGTTCAGAATTGGCATCCATTCCAATCCAATTCATATTTACATGTTAGATCAGAACACGCAGGATGATCAAAAACTGGGAGCTTATTCTTATGGCAAGAGTTGGGTTTTTTTACAGACAGGAGTTGTAAACTACAGTCTTCTCAGATGCCTCTGCTGTTTAGGGTTCATATTTGAAGTTTTTAAAATAGTTAGCATGGAGTTGTCCATACATCAAAAACTAACAGAAAGAACTTTTTTCCCCCACAAATCATTTATGTTTGCAGAGATTTTGATTAGGAATCGAGTCTATTTTCTTTGCTAGTCCATGTAAGCATATGGAACTTTGGATAACTATTATTATTATTATTATTATTATTATTGCACTTTATGGGTTTGCACTTCTTTTGTACTTTTGAGATTTTATTTGCTACGTCTATGTCAGATGATGCCCAAATGTTCGCTGTTACTATAACAACAATAAACATGAATGATAATTGATTTATAGAATGATAAGCCAAGGAAACGAGACAATATGGGTTAGAAATTTGTCAACACTAGGATAACAAAACGTAAAGCAGAAATTGAAAAAATTCATTTGCTCTGAACATGGCAGAAATGCCAAATATAATGAGAGGGAATCCCTCATTACATAAATGTATTCAAATTAAAAGTCTGGATTTTGCTTTTCAATGCAAAATTTTCTAATGGGGGAGCCTAGAAATGTGGAGGGTTGTCTTTATACTTCACCAGACTCTGCTGCACAGCACAGCTTGAAGAAAAAACCTTTCAGGTCAGATGGGAAAAGGTTGAACATGTGGTCAGAGGCCTAGGGGACAAGCATGTCTGTTTCCTGTGAACAGGAGAGAGGAACAGGAAGGATTAAACAAAAATGGAGACGAAAAAAATCAGCCCACAGATCAAATGAAAACAAACATATTATGCAGTTGGACGGATGTCCCTTTCAGTCTACGCGTCAAGGGAGTTGATCTTTCTTCCCCTTTTTCACTCACGCCGATTCACTCTGCCTCCCCGTCCACCAGATAAGCTTTCAACGAACTAAGCCCTGAAAAAACAGGCCACGAGTGTTTACACTGACACCAGTCTGCAAAAGTCTGTTGTTCTAATATGCTGCATGACGCTGCTGCTGCTGCTCAGGACCATGTGCCTCATGTGCTTCTTTTGTTCTGTGACCCAGACTTGTTTTCATTGAACGTCCTAGTAAAGCAGAGTTTAGCATACAGTGAACAAACACATGCTGAGCTGCGGGGTTGAAGGTTTAACTAGGATTCAAAGTGTTATTGAAGACTAGAATTAAATCTGTGTCTGAAAAACTTACTGGAATTTCCATCCAAACTGCACACAGAAACACATCAAACAGCATTTTTTCGCAATATTATTGCTATTAAATAAGCAAAGGAAAACCATGTTTTGAACATGGATAAAATATTTAGTTGTAAATTTGATTGTGTAACCTTTTTTGTCCTTCAGAGGGCACCATTTTTGAAAATGGACCCAATGTCTGACCCAATTCTTGGCCCCATCCCTGGCAGAGTTAGCGGAGTTCACCATCTTGCTTTCCCTTTGCAAGTTTTGTAAGTTGCGTTTTCTACGTTCCGTCAAAAATAGTAACAACATTTACTCGAAAAGTCGGAGTTAGCCAAAGTATCTCCATCTTGTCTCAGACTGGAAGTCATTACGAAGAGGACAGACCACTCGACCCAGTGGTCCTCTCTGTCCAGAACATGGCACAAAGACGCTGCTAAGCCACAGCAAACCAGATCCTCTCTGATTCTACCCATCCTCTCAATGGTTTGCTCATCTGTTTGGCGTCAGGCAGGAGACTCGGCTGTAGGACAGCCAGACTCAAAAATAGCTGCCTCTCACTGGCCATCAGGTAGATCAATACCAGTCATCAAAAAGACTGTTTGAAAATACCTAATAAATATTATTACTTGTATATTCACGTATTTATGGACACACTTGTGATTTCTGTAAGGTTTTTTTTTACCGTGTGCTGCGATGGCCAAGCAATGACGTTTCATTGCCAGTTTCACTGTTGTGTCTTTGTACAACGACAATAAAATAAATCCAAATCTAAGAATTCCTATTTTTGCATCGCAGCCGATGAACATGATGTGAAATCTGTTAGCATTTCTGACTGTTTACATTTATTTTAACTCTAGCCACATATACAGATTTTTTTTTTAAACTATGAATTTTTAATTTATTTTATTTTATTTTTTATAATTTGTGTACGGAATTGGCAGATTACATGATGGAATCCAGGAATATGGACATAATATGTTTATATTATTTTAGATATAGACACAGTCGTCAGGGAATTTTTTGGCTTATAAATTTTATATACATTTTTGAATTAAAGTACTCATTGGGAAAATGTGACTGCAATTTAGTTTTTCTTTAAATATGTACATACACATATTTACCTGGAATTGTTTATTATTGTTCCAGCTACAGACATCATTGTGTGCAAATAATTTGGGGAATTGATGATACAGAATGAATTTATAATGAAATTTTGAAACTGTGCCACACATAAGCAAGAGGCCTTGTAATGGCAGCATTTTTAAGGAGTAACTTAAAGGAGTTCCAACTCTTGGTTGACATGTGAAGGGACCCAGGGGTGCCAAGCTACCTGGAAGTGTAGAGGAGAATGTGCCAGGAAGGAGCGGGGCCAACGGCACACTAGCTTGTACTTTACCACAAATAGGGTAAACGCACTGCAATAAACATTCAAGGAGTAAACACTGTCCTTCAACCAACCAACTTTGTCGACATGCTAAGAGACAACAAAGCCTGGTGGGATGTAGAGAGCATAGTGTGCAGGGAGGGGCTTGGAACCCATGGATAACTGCTTATTAGGTTAATAATAAGCAGTTGTACACCTTTGTGCCTCTTGGGACAAGGGTGTATTGAAAATGGATGGATGGAATATTGCCAATTAACTAATACATTTCAAAAGATAATATTACATCCACAGAAACATCTTTGATTAATAATCGATTTTAACAACCTTTTCCATTTCCAGGTGATCCAGTTGCGGAGGAAACACTGACTGGGTGGATTTCACTGTTTGCCTCAGAAAGGGTGTTGTGTGTAAAGATGTGCACATTCAATAAACTGGAGTCCTGGGTTCATAACGAGCCTCGCTGTAACCCAATACAGACAACTGAACTCCTCTCCTGTCCTTCTTTCTCTTTCCACCCTCTGCTCCTTTGTGCCTGACTCGCATTTGTGCCTCAGTCCCTGCAGGGGGCCGAGGGGGAAATTCTGAAAAGATAATCCTGTTGTTTTCCAAAGATGGGTGGGATTCTATGAGAAAAATAGAAAAAAAAGAAGAAGTAGAAGGTTTTGCCAGCTCAGCTGGAAGGTGAGGATGATGTTTGCTTTCTGTTCTGTGCTGGCTTTGTGTAAGGATGATATTTTGAGTTTGCAGCCAACTATTTTCATACATATACACACACACACACACACATATATATATGACATAAAATTATTGAGACACAAATGGTCAAAAAAATAGCATTGTGCTTTAAAAAAGAAGAGTATATCATAAAATAACACTGTAATCAGTAGTTAGTTGTAGACTCTTAGTAAAAAAAATAAGCCCTACATGTGCCCTTTTAAATCCTCGGCAGCCTATACTGTCCATAGCACAGGCTCTGAATAATTCTCCTCACAATATGGCGTACCATTGATCAGAACCATCACCTCCTTTATATTTTATTTTTTTTCACAGAGCATGCTCATTGTGCATAATTAGCCATAGCAACAGTTACCATGCTGCTGACACTGAGTTATCCAGAATGTTGAAATTATTTTTCCTTTGAACTCTGTGTCATGAGGCCCTTCAGAGAATGATTGATGATGTCACAGAGTCCATGACATCACCAAGTCATCATTATATACAGTACAATTCCAGCAAAGAACTCATTCGCAAATATTTTTTGTGAGTAACAGACGTGTCTGTAGTTGGAAAGCTCAAAATGGAGATGAAGCCTAAGAAGTGGATGTCCTTTAGGGAAATATGCACAAATCAATTCCAAAAGATTTGTCCCACAAGGAATCCTGATTATTTGAAGAGGGGCTTTCTCAGTGACCTTCTGTGGCAGGTGATTGAGAAAGTCGCAGATGAACCAACCCTGCCCTTCGTCAGAGAAACCTTTGAGAATGCCCAGGATAAGCTCTTATGCCAAATCATGGCGGAAACTGGGACGTTAGATCTGGACATGCTGTCAGGAATGTCAGAAGAGATAAGTGAAAAAATCTTTCAGAGCATCGCCAGTGATTCCTTCCACCTTGCAAGTGAATTGCATTTGTTTGCAATCCTTTTATATCCAGTGTCATATCCAAGGATAGTACACGAATTCAAGCATCATCTGGATAATCCCGTTCCTCAAGAACCCACCAAGACAAAGAAAATTTTACCATCTGTAATGACAAAGCTCAAAGACACTTTGTTTGATTCAGAAAGCTTGTATGCAGAAGAGAACTGCCTGAGTAACAATTGTTTGAAGTCCACTTATCCTAAAGGGAAAGGATTGGTGGAAAATGACAGTGAGATGGGAATGAGACATGGAGCAGATGAACGGAGAAAAATGATAAATCTAGTTCTTTGGAAACTGATTCGTAAGGCTAGTTACAGATCTTCCACAGATTATAAACGGGAGGACATTATGTCCGTCTATGAGAGGCTTTCTGGAGTTCTGTGGGAAGAACTGAAAGATCTAGATTTTATCATTTTCCCAGAGATGGACAGAAAAATTGGCTCAGATATCTTCCAACTTCTAAGTGGAAACGAGGATGTGGTAAAAGATAGGCTTTTCCATCTCATGAAAATGAGCCACCCAATTGTTGACTACAAGCTTGTAGCTTGCTTCAAAAGAACCATCACACATCCCAGAAAGGTTCATCTCCCAAAAAACTATCTGAGAAGTGCTCTGAAAAGCAACTGTAAAGATGTCAATTCTGCTATGTTCTGTCATAAACAAGTTAATCCAAACCTGGGAAGCCCAACCAACTGTGAAAACAAGGACAAAGGTGAAGCCACAGATGTGGTCCCTTGTGATCTTCTTTTGAAAGATCTTGAATCAGTCAATCCTGAAACCCAGAACACAACTGAATCTCCTGTAAGTTACAATAGAAGCAGAGACTTTGAGGATTCCCCAAAGCCTCAAAACGTGCATATAACAACAGTGGAGTGTGAAAACCAAACACGCATAGAAAGTGTCATCTCTGGGACTGTGTGTGGAATATATCCCGACCTTGCTTCGTCAATGAGCGAGTGTCGTCCGATTTTCATACAGGTGCGTCCATATAAGCCTGTTTTGGAAGATCCCAAACAAGAAACCCCTGAAAGTCAACAAAACACAAAACAAGATGCTACAAATGTGAACCTTGGTGATCCTGCTTCAGAAGACTTTGAATCAGTCAACTCTGAAGGCCAGGACATGAATGAAGACTTTATGTACGTGAATGAAGGTGATATTGTATTGGTAGATCTTGAATCACTCGACTCTGAAGGCCAGTACAAATATGAAAACCTTATATATGTGAACGAAGGTGATCTTGTTTTGGAAGATCTGGAATGATGAGGAAAGTATGCTTCCTCATCATCACCATCCTAATCCTCTGAATGTTTAATGATTTTAATTTACAATTATAACGTTCCTGCTACCAAGGGATGTTGTCTGAACGCTTGTTGCTAGCAAGGACCAAAATTATGAACATGAGTTCAATTGATTAATCTAAATTCTTCTTGCAAGAAGTTTTGATTAAAAAAAAAAAAGTATGGCTGCACAGTGGGGTCATTTTGCATTAAGTGTGCATTTTGTCCCCTGTGCATAAATGGGTTCCCTCCAGATGCTCTGGCTTCTCCACTTGGTCCAAAAATCATAAAAGTGATCTTGTTGTGGAGAATCTGGAATGATAAGGAAGTACATAATCCTAATCCTCTCAATTAGAGGTGCGCCGATCATCGGTCACCGATCATAATCGGCCGATTTTCGTGAAATCGGTGATTATCGGGATCGCCGATCATTGGCTCTGTTACCGATACCGATCACCCGCATCTCATTTCTCAGCCTGTCTGTCCAGCTGTTCTCGTCTTTCCTTCACGGCAACAAATGCTAAGCGATGTGTAACTATAACGCGATGTGTAACTATAACGCACTGAGTCAATGGGGAAGTTTGCGTGTTGCGGCGGAAAGTAAAAGCGGGTCAAAATGCATCAACACGACGAAGCTAATATGACATAAAAACAATGACGGAGTTTTGCTACAACGGCAGTAAAAAGACACGGAGGATCAGACAGC
>CAEGAF010108859.1:0-17367 GCA_903067075.1 Micropoecilia bifurca | reverse complement strand
CCACCTGAGTAGTAGCTTTCTACGCTCCGCGTGTTGAGTTCCGCTCGGGGGCCCGGGGGGGGGGCGCCCCCCCCCCGCCCCGCCCCCCCCTTCTGCGACTTCCAAATGATGCACCGCTGCGAGATGGCGATCCTCTGGTATTTATGAATGAACCGAGCAGAGTAGGGTGGTCTGTAATGGCGATGCGCACCAATCTGAGGACTGACGGCAAGCCCGCTTCTGCCACCCTTTCCTGTCTACAGCCCCGGCAAAAGATGCACGACGACTTGCACGACTATACACTAAATATGACGCTGACGTGACGCATAAAGTCGTCCTTTTGTGTGTGTGTGTGTGTGTGTGTGTGTGTGTGTGTGTGTGTGTGTGTGTGTGTGTGTGTGTGTGTGTGTGTGTGTGTGGCAAATGTCACGCTTAATCCTCCATCTGGATCTGGGCTTTTTAAAGTGTCTCCTCCTCCGACAGTCGATGCGCTGTTTGTTTTCGGTGCCGTGACTGAAGAGGAGAGAACGACGAGACATGTAGAATGAAATTATGAATCATTTAGGTCTCTCTCTCTCTCTCTCTCTCTCTCTCTCTCTCTCTCTCTCTCTCTCTCTCTCTCTCTCTCTCTCTCTCTCTCTCTGTGCGGATATATGTGACTCAACTTCCTGTAAGCGACACCAGTCGTGTGGATCCATACATGAAGAGGAGACTTATGGGAGTAAATCCCGGGAGTGAAGCTTTGCAGAGTGTGGTGAGGAGCAGAGTGCGGAGCTGCAGCCTCTGTTTAACGTGTCGGAGGATAAGTGATGGTGGGACAGTGTTTTAGGTCTGCGCGCGCGCGTGTGCGTGTAATAGTCACGGCACGGTTGCATAACAACATACACCTCTACTGCTAAGGCTGGATGAAGAAATGACTCAATACATGGTAACAGGCTAGAGATGCTGCAGGAGATGGGATTGGTTGTGGGCTGATTTTAGATGATGATGTTATTTGGATTTTTTTTTTTTGCTTGGTTAGGTCATCATCAAGAACTTGTTTTTTTTATACATTTTATGTCAGGGATGTCCAAAGTGTGGCCCCTTGAACAATTTTGTGTGGCCTCCGACCGGGAGTTGGTGCAGATTTGGCCCTCCAGTGGACACGATTGTAATTTTTTAACAAGAGAATTACAATGAGAAAATATACTATAGATGGTGCTTCCAGAGAAGCACAATATATTTTTTATTTTTACTGTAATTTCATCGTAAGTAGGGCAATAAACATCCAGCGACGTCTTACTAAAACATAAAAAACAGAGTACATTAATTCCTCTATTAAAGTTTTTCTCCTTTTTTTGCTGGGAATATATTCAAAATATTCTAGACCAAATAAGCTGAAACAAATTACCTACAAATAAGAAAACTGTCCATTTTTTGTTGAGAAATGCCTCTTTGTTTCATTAAAAAATATTGTATTGTAGTTTAATTTATTGCTGCGCAGATACAAAGAAATTTAACAAAACTATTTTGTTTTTGAAGTTGTAAAAACAATGTAACTCTTTGAGTACATTCAACTTCAGGATTCTGGGCCAGAGTGCAAAAACATTTAGACACGACGGTTTTATTTGGATTCAATGTGACAAACTAGCTCAAAGCAGTGCAAAATTATAAAATAGTATGAAAATGATACACGGCTTTTAAAACGACTGTACAAATGAAAACCTACATCTGCACCCCTTGAATATGATACCCAAAATTAAATCTAACAGAAGTCACCCATTGTGTTTAATGTGACATCAGCTGTTTTGTAACATACTCTCTGTTCTGCTGATAGATTATTTGAGAACAAACTGCATTGAAGAATCCAGTGAACAGGATAGGGATGAGATGGTGGAATGTCATTGAGTCAACCATTAGTTGAGGACACTGCAAATCTGCAAATAAGAAATCTGTGTGTAAGGGGAGAAGGAGCTCTGGTCATGGGACCAAAGGTTATAGTTTTTAGCCTAGTTGCTAAGAGGAGGCAGTTGTGGCAGCTTCATGCTGTGGGGATGCATCTTTTTGGTCAGAGTCAGTGTGAAGTGGGATGGAGGTAAACACAGGACAGTCCAGGAAGAAAACCTGTTAGAAGGTGAAAATAACCTGAAAATATTTGAGAGTTTAGATGCACAAATCTGGTGGATACAAAAGATATAACAAAGTAATAAAATTTAATACAAGACAGCTCTACAAAGGCCCTTACTAAGGGGAGCTTTAAACTTTTTGTGTAGTGCAGAAAATGTGAAAACTACGCATCATTTCCCTTTGTTTGACAGCTAGAATGAACTGTTTGTGTTTACTTGTCTCCTGCGAGCTAAATTAAATATATTAAAGTTTGGGAACTGTGATTCTGCCAGATAAAAGCTCAAACATGACACATGGGAGTCCAATTCCTGGGTTTCTGATGCAAAAAAAATCCTTCCCTTTCTAAGGTAAAAGGAAAATATCCACAACTTGCCTTAGACTTGTGTTATGTTTATGTTCATCCAAAATCCAGGAACTGGTCTCTTGCATGTCGTGTTTTATCAGCGGACTGGCACCAACCGCTGTTCAAACTGTCTCAAACTGCAAAGCTGACCATTTAAATTGCCACAGCCATCGTTGCTTTATACTTTAAACTTCAAATTGTTTAGGATAATACTACGATTAATAATAATTTAAAACATATGTCCCTGTTTTTAGTGGCCCAGAGGGATCAAATGAAGTGAAGTTCTACCGTGAACATCATGTATCTTGCAAAAAATACTGTAGGAAATATCAATAGGTTTTCCTTCCACATGATTTTCTTGCATGAAAAATTACAAACCCTCAAATTTGTAATTTGACTCCCACCCACACCATTGTCTAATTTTCTGATCCAGCACTTTACACTTGTGAAACATAAGTATTTTAAACATCAAATAGTTGTACTAACTAGCTTGTATTTGGACTGGAAGCTGTGGGATTACCTTTTCCTGACCTTATTCAACCTTACAGAGAGCAACTGGCTTTCTGTTATCCACTGATCTTTATTTAGCAGATCAATAGGATCAATCCAGACCTTCAAACCTGCTCTTCATCTGGCACTCCAGGGGTGTTTCCCAAGCGCCCACCAGCAGCGCTGCTGGTGCCAGAGCCTCAAGAGTACACAGTCTTGGACTTGCATAGGAAAATGATGTAAAACAACTATTTTAAAAAAGCCCAAGTGAATAAATCAAGCACATTTTGCCGTCACCATTAGCCAGACCTCTGTCTGTGTGTGTCCCAGACGACGGGCTGAGGGATTAGCAGAGTCATATGGAGAGAGCAGAAGGAGCAGCCCGGGGATCCCGAGGTATCACTAATACTTCAAACTAATACACACTCTGACACCAACTACTGCCGCACCGACCCAGCATGACTGAGGTTACAGCATTCCAGGTATCAATCTGTCAAATGTTTCCTAGTAAAGTTTAATACAGAAGGCCCAAAGCAGCCGTATGCCTCCAGTTTTATTTAGAGCAAAGCAAGTCAGAGCGGAAATCTGACAGATAAGGTAAAAATTGCATGTATTTTCAGTTTTCAGCTATAGATTGACATAAACAGCCATCCAGCGCACAGTTAAGAGAGGGAAACCTGACACCTTATGTGATGCTGTAGCAAATTACTGGTCAGATCTTCGGTAATCAGTCACTTTGCTGACTGTTTCTGTGTCATAAAGTTTTGGATCCAGACAGCCCATAACCCAAAGACTGTTGGTAACTTAATTCCTGGGAATTGGGTCAACTCCAAGCAGTGCAGCATAGGTTAAGCTCAGTAATTAGCTCCTAAGCCAACAGCGCTTCAGTGTCTTATATCGTGAGGCGGATATGCTCCATGAAAATGCCAGACTTTACAGTGGATTGACACAGACGAAAGCCAGGGTCTTGCTCGTAATTTTCATCTGGCTTCACATCAGTTGAGTCATTTCTGTAATGCAATGCGGTGCTTGTTATGTAATGCGGTGAGTAATTGTGTTTAGTGTAGAACGGAAAAGAAATATTGTTTTACTGTCCCACATTCGGGAACTTTCTCTGCAACGGCAGCAAAGAAAGTAGGTCCACACAAGAGTACAGAGGAACGTATTGTACGCTTTTCGACAAATGTCAACATAAATACTGTTGTGGAAAAAATAGTGCACTCCAGTGAAAAGGAAGGTGAGTTCATTTAAAAACGTACAAAGACAGACTATTTACAATAAGTAACCATGAAAACAACAGAGATGTGCAGATTCCAGCAGAAATCAGCTTTCCTGTAAACACTTGTTACGTTTTTTGGGAGCAGTGAAGATTATAGTGTTGTGGAAAGGGCTGCTCAACACATGCAGCGATTTAAAAGCTAGATGGCATTTATCACAAGTGTATTTATAACCGTGCTGAATGCGCTTTGACAAGGTTTATATGCGGGAGAACGCGTAGGCTGTGCTCTGCTCGTCTAGACAGCCTGTTGGTGGCTGAAAAAACTGTACGACTAGTGCGGAAGCCAGATGGCACAGGCGCCATTTTAACGGGGGATGGTAGGAGCGTCACATCAATCTGCACCCTTGAATGAGTTTTGAGGGGGAATGGCTGCCCCCTGGTGGTGGGGAAAGTGTAAGCAACTGTAAGAAAATATGGTTGACGATACCGAGGTTGGCGTCTGGTCAGAGGTTCCTGTTTGGAGCCTGTTGTGTTGTGTAATACTACTCCACGCCATTAGGTGGAGCCGCTGACAAGAATGAATGAGAAACGGAAGGAAGAGTAAGAGATTATGACGTAAAAGTATTACGGTATGGTGCTCGTTCGGATAGTTATACTTGTACTACGTTAAATAAATGTACCGAGTTAATCGAGAACGTGTCTTGTTTCCACTACACAGCCAGAAACATTAAGAAAACATTTCCTAATGTGGAGTAGACTGTGTTCAGTAAACAACACCTTCGATGTTTTTCCATCCTTGTCCATTTAAAAATTGAGATTTTTAAGACGCTCCTTATATTTGTCCTTTCTAGAAGGTTTATTGTAAATGTGTTCAGTAAGGTGTTGGTTTAAAACAACAACTATTAGAATTAATGGCTAGAAAAAAACATGAAAAATCAAATTATCATTACAGATGTATCAGGCCTCTATGTGACCATGTTATTGAGTCAGTAAAATATGGCAGAAATAATTAAGGACATGTAGATTATCTACTCAAATATAGTGTTTTTTGGTAGAGGGCCGAAGGAGTGTCTTGTCCGAGGCACAATTCACTGTCTGAAACCTTTCTGCTTGTATTACGGCTCAGTTTACATGTATTTAAATGGCCTGAAGCTCTTTCAGTTTTGATAAATTTCTACTTTTTTTCCTCAGAAAGAAAGAAAAATGACAGTCATGGCTGTCAAACTTAGCTCTACATAAGAAAAACAAAAAACAAAAGAAATCTTTTTACATCTGCAGAGTAACTGAAAATGGAGAAAAACGTGTCTATAGTTGTTGCAGGAAACATTTAAAAAAAATACATATTTTCACAATAAAGTCAATACAAATGATAAGCGAGCGAGAGCAGTGAGACGTTACTGCGTCTAAAATCTAAATGTATTTTACGAATTGAATCTCCACAGACCGTTCAAACCAAATCAAAAAAAGCCCTGAGTCTTAAAATTACCAGCTAAAAATTGCTGATTGCAATCGAATGCACACACACACACACACACACACACACACACACACACACACACACACACACACACACACACACACACACACACACTTGAAGAATAGAAACCGAGCCAGTCTGAACAGGGAGTTCGCTGCTTCACTGCACAGATGCACACAGATCAAAACTTTTTGCAGCTTTTGGACATTGTGCCGAACAATTTCTTCTCTATACACATTCACACACATGCACACACATGTACACACACACACACACATACACACACACACACACACACACACACACACACACACACACACACACACACACACCAGAAGAGGACCTAACGTTTCAGCTGATAATCTGTTGATCCTGTAAAACACTCATCACCAAATAGCCATGTATCCACAGCATTCCAGTATGAGCGCCCTGATTAAAACCCTTTCACTGACAGAAACCGTGGGACCGCTTTGTGGGTGTCTATTTAATCGCGCTCTTGATCTGTTGAATGGCATTGTGTTTGATGTTGGTCAATGCGCCTCTTTCATGCTGCGGTGGAACTGGCTCTTCTGAGGATAATTATGTGCATATTTTATTTTGTTTTTTTGCCAAAGGTGACATTTCTTTGCGCTCTCTGTAAAGTAAATCAGAGAAGCCTGCACTGCATCTGCAGTGAAGAGGGACCCGCTCGCTCTGTGCCAATGTTATCCACTAATGGAGTCTGGCTGCTCTGCCACAGATGCATTTTAAAGCGTACCATTAATTCATTAGGGAACTGCAGTCCTCTCGTTTCAAATAAAACAAGAGGAGAGGAGGCGAAATGCGGCGAGACGGCTCGAGTCGGGGAGGAGCGCCATCAATCTCGGCGGCTCCATGTCAAGGACAAACGGTGAACGAGTGGAAGTACAGTATGTGTGTCACCCGCCAGGACGCACCTGTGTGTGTGTGTATGTGTGTGTGTGTGTGTGTGTGTGTGTGTGCGCAGCTATGGCTGCTGACGGAGGAGAAGAGAGGCGGCTAATTTTAGCTCAGGTGAGAGAGGAGGGTAGGAGAGAGGAGGATGGTTTTGATGAGCTGAAGATGAAGTCTGTGGCTCAAAATAAAATGGAGAGGCAGGATGACGGACCGCCGGGGCCTGGAGAAGCACGCTTTCATCGATTAAAACCCGGAGTTCATTGATCCAACAGCATGGAGACCAGTGGGAGGAGGGAGAGCAAAGGATGGGAAAAGCGAGAGGATGATCAGGTAGCAAGAGAAAGACGAGGATGCAAAGGAACATCTGAACATTTTTGAGATCCTCAGCTGGGCGAGGCGTTCAAATGTAAAGTAATTCAATCGGCTTCATCAGAAAGCAAAGACACCATAATGAAAGCAAGAATGGCATTTAAAAGTAATAGAATTTAAGCATCATGTAAAATATAAAGTTGAGTAAAAATACTGGCCCAGATTTCTTACATTTTTATTCATTACATTGTGTTTTTTTATATGTCTGAAAACAAGAATGCTATCAGCTCTATTGATAGCAATAGAGCTACCTATTGTGCTCTACTGACCAGAACTGCATAACTACTCAGTTGTGTAGTTCCCAAAGCCTCTGTCTAGTTTTATAGTAAAGAAAATCCTGATTGTAGTGGAATTTATACTTCCATATTCACTGTTTTACCACCACTGTTAAAGCATGAGCAAGTAAATTGATTTTTTTTGTCTCTGCTGAGTGTAAGAGATGTGACTTTAACCACGGATGAATTCACTGTAGCTTTTATCACCTAAAGCTAAGGGAAGGTAATTTTATTTATGTAGCACATTTTCAGCAGCAGCAAGGCAATTCAAAGTGTTTTACATGAGTTAGGAGGAAATACAACAAAACGGCAAACCAAAGGATCTTTCCCTGAACTGGCTTACCTGCCCATGACGAGAGACAACACACACTTAGACACAGTCACAAGGGTAAGTTACTGTACTGCCATCAAGCCAACATGCAGGTTTTAGGATGGTGATGAGAAGCCAAGATAGATTTATCAACAAAAGCCGATCTGAATTTAGTCGGACCCTGGTTAACTGGGAGTCTTCATCAATATTTCTTAATTAATAGTACTCTAAGCCTCAAATCTTTCCCTTTTAAGAAGTTGTTTGAGTTTGTTAGTGCCATTTCATTTTTACTAAACAAAATACATTAGAAAATCTAGCAAAATTACAACAATGCACAGGTTCTTAAGAGTGTGGCAAAGACGAAGATGGTCCCAATTTATTACTGTCTTTAGAATTTCCTGTCTTTTCATTTCATGAAAAATGTGAATCCGTTTCTCCCAGAACTGGTGTACAGGATGCCAAATACGACTGCTGCGTCACACACTTCCTCAAAAGTTATTTATCTTAATCCAACCGTAAATAATAAATCTGTTTTTTAATGTAGGCAGATTTTAATCTGTTTTGAGACAGACTGTTGTCATTATTTTATATTATATTTAAGTTTAATAAAATATTCAGTGAGACCGATCAACTTTGATCTCTCCTAGCAAAGACAGGCACCAGACTTTGAGACATAATATAATTTAATGTAGCTAATAACCTCTTCAGTCATATTCATTTCTCATTGTTCAGACTCGTCGTGGTGTGTATGTGTGTGTGTGTGTTTTCCTGTTTGACATAAAGCAGAGCAGACCCAGAAGCTCGCAGCGCGATACTTTAGTCTGACTGAAGGCCTCGTCGAATCCAAGAGTTTCAGGGAACATGCAGACGATCATCGTTCCTGGCAGCGTTGCCTGTTTACTCAGATTTGCGTCAGAGCGATGTTGCAGACAACTAAGAGGCATCGGGCAGCACACACTCCCATTAGCCCGGCCGTAAAGACAATCTGCCAAGATTTACAGGAGAAACGCTTTGATCAAGCAGAAGCCCAGGAAGGTTACGGATTAGTCAGAACTGATTCTGGCAGGAGATTCGATCAAAACAAGTTTTCACCACCAACTTAGGAAATCAAGACTTCTTATTCGTGGCCAGAGAACAGAGAACATATTATATGTGGAGGCCACAGGCTCTCCTGTGAATTAATCTGTGCTTAAATTTTCAGCGTAGTTTTGTCGCACCGCCTGTATCCAGAGAGAGAGAGAGAAGGAGTCTGTTTAAAGCTCAAGAGGCGTCCGCAGATTCTCCATTTATTTTAAAACTCCTTTTACTGATATCATTTAGAATCCAGCAATCCAATTACGAATGCCCTGCACATCAATTGTTGGTTCCTGCGGTGCAAGCATGACAGAAATCCACTTATTTCATATTATATTGACGCCAATTTGCAGTTTTATTACAGCAGAAGGTAGCAGAGCCGCATAATCACATCCGAGGGAGTTTCTTATTACGAGACCTAAAGGCGAGTGTTGAACTGCCGAAGATGAACGATGGCACATTCAGGCAGAGGAGGCGCACAACAAATACAAGGACTCACAAAGATCGCCACAGAGGTGGTTCGTGTGGAGCAGGTTAAACTTTCAGCTGGTGTCACTTCACAGCTTTTCTTTTTTTTTTTAAACCTGAAATCTCTCTTTCTGGATGAGGAAGCTTGTTTATTACTTGACTCACAACATATTTTTGCACAGACAATAATCACTGACTAAACTAAGAACTAAAGCGACACTAACAGTATGTCACCAGCAGGTAAACAGCATCACTTCATGATCAGTTGGTAGATTCCTTCACTAGTTAGTTATTTGTTTGCTTTTCTTGTTTTTTGGTTAGTTATTTGCTCATTTGCTAGTCTGTATACTTGTTTACTTATTTGCTTTAGCTGATAACTTTTCGGAGTTGCTTATTTCTTTGTTTACACTCCTGCAGGCTTTTCTCTTTAACTGACTGCTTGCTTTGTTTGTTGCTTACGTTTGGTTTCCTACTTGTGTTAACCAATCTGATTGATTAATTGATTGGTTGGTTAGTTATTTCTTCTGTAGGATGCTTGTTTGATTGGCTGGTTGATTGGTTGAAATGACTTGGTTGGTTAGTTGGTGTGACTTTGGTTGAAGTTCCAGAATTACTTTCAGGACGAGTATTTTCCTCTATTATTCTTTACTGATGCACATTTACGTGTATGTCTGGGCTCCACAAGTAACTATCAATTTTTGAATTAGGTAAGCATACAAACAAAAGTACACAAAATCTGCACTTAAGAAAAATGACAGAACTGTGAATGTTGGACAAGATTCTCCGAAGGAAATCGAAGACGTGACTTTGAATTTTGAGCAAAATGTAGAAAACTAAACTGAAAATTATTATTATAAATTTCCCTATATTATTATAGGGAATTGAGAAATTAAGAAATTCCCTATATGCTTTATTTATTTTTGGAAAGCCTATGCCATGAATATTTGTTTTATCTGTAGGTCCACTATTTGCCTCTTACATATTTAGTCTTAGACAGGAAATGGAAAAAAAAATCTACCTGTTGTTTGAGTTCAGGTTCATAGATATTTGTTAGTACTACAGTTCCTATGGTTGAGGTTAAAAATATTTTTAAAAACTGCTAACAACACTGATAAGTTTGTCGGAAATAAATAAAAATAAAGTAAGATTCTCTTCCATCGCCTCATTACGTTGTCTTTCTCCTCCCTTTGCCGTTTCAGGTGCAGCACTCTCTTAAGCCTGCAGAGGCAGAATGCCGGAGCAGAGCAACGACTACCGTGTGGTGGTGTTCGGCGCGGGGGGCGTGGGGAAGAGCTCCCTGGTCCTGCGCTTCGTTAAGGGCACGTTCAGAGACACCTACATCCCCACGGTGGAGGACACCTACCGGCAAGTGATCAGCTGCGATAAAAGCGTGTGCACCCTGCAGATCACAGACACCACGGGCAGCCACCAGTTCCCAGCCATGCAGCGCCTCTCCATCTCCAAGGGCCACGCCTTCATCCTGGTCTACTCCATCACAAGCAAACAGTCTCTGGAGGAGCTGAAACCCATTTATCAGCAGGTGTGTGTCTGTGTATGAAAGACCTTCTTCTCTGAGTATAGTAAACGCAACAACAAGGAAGGACTCTAAATCTGAAGTTAATATTGATAGAGATGTGTTTTAGTTAATAATGTATGAATGACGCTCTGTGACTTACCGGTAACTAGCTTTCCAAGAATATTCAGTGTACAAGACAAGGCAATCATGGAAGAAAGCTTGTCAGAGAGTAACAATTGAGGTGTTTAGATGGACGCATGATGGTGTTTTAGAACAGTCCAGTTCAAGTCCAGAAGTTCTCTGTTCATTGTGACTCTTTTTGAGTCGTGACACAAAAGCAGAATGGATAAAGTTTGCATACTGTAAATGTGCAAAGCTGGTAGAGGCATATTTCAAAACACTGGCAGATATAACTACAAATACAAAAAACTTGTTTCAAATTTTATATGTAAAAAAAAATTTTAAAAAGGAAATTGAAAGCAAATATATCCCACTGTTCCATGACACCCCAACAAAATGCCAGCTAGCGCCTGGAAATTCAAAACAGGAACCTTCCATGCTCACTTTTCTTCTCTTCTGCAGATTCTGGCCATAAAAGGCAATGTGGAGGCCATCCCCATCATGCTGGTGGGAAACAAGAGCGACGAAACCCATCGTGAGGTGGAGACCAAGGACGGGGAGGACCAGGCCAACCGCTGGAAGTGCGCCTTCATGGAGACGTCGGCCAAGACCAACCACAACGTCACGGAGCTCTTCCAGGAGCTGCTCAACCTGGACAAGAAGAGGAACATGAGCCTGAACATCGACGGCAAGCGCTCCGGGAAGCAGTCCCGCGCAGAGAGACTGAAGGGCAAATGCAGCGTGATGTAGATCGAGGAAGAGGAGAGGGAAGCAGAGCAGGGGAGAGAGGGGAGGATATGCTGATCGGGAGAGATAAATGAGAAGGACAGGACAAAGGAGAGACTCTCTGTCTATCCAATCAAAGCAAAAATGTTGCGATGGCAATGGGAATCTTATTATCCACATCCTCCATTTGTTTGAGTTGGGATTTCAGAACCACAGCAGTGCACCGGAAAGAAGCAGCTCTTCAGAAGTGTTTGTCTTGAGTGGGTGGAGGTGAGATGGCGGCGCAGCGTCCAGGAACCGTGGAGAAGACAAGCGAGGAAACGGAACCGTGGAGGCTGCGGAGGTTTGCGTGCATCCAAACATCGGAGCCGCTGTCGAAGCAGAATGAAGGTCCCTGATGAGTTCAAATCATTTATCTTTTCATCTGGCCTCTTCATGTGCGCTTCTCCATCTCCCACTGTCCCATCATCTTTAGAAATAACCGGTTTTTACTTTCCTTGGGATCAGTCATCTCCTGAAATTGGGTCCATTATGCTAATAACTGCGGGAATCACACATCTGAGACTGCCAGCATGAGCAGCACTCAGCTGGGCATCCAACCCAGGCAGGTCCCAGAGCCACAGCACTGGGCTCCGGTGTATATAACAACAAGGGGGGGTGTAAATATCTATCGTCCATCTAGCCTAAATATCTTTAGCCTCAACTAATCACTCAGTCACAGGAGAGGAGCAACTCAAGTCTGACAGCGTTAACGACTCACCTCATCGTTCCTCCACGGAGATGAAGATGGGGGGAAAAAGTATGATTAATTTCTCTTTTGGTCTTGTAAAAAAAAAACCCAACAACTTAGCAACAAAACCTCTGAAAATCATCACTGTAAATGAGGAGGTATCTAGCTTGGACACTCATACACGCAACAATCCTTTTAAAAAACATTCATGAAGTGTAGAATAACCGAAGAGGAGGAAGGCGAACCGGAGGACGAAGAAGGAGAAACGAGCCTGCCTTGTTTTACCAGGACGGATAATCGATGCCGAGATGGAGAGACGAAGGGAAGAGGTCAAGAATATCAGCTCGCTTTGACACTTTTCATGTGAAAGTTTCTCTTTATGCCTTTTTTTTCCTAGTCTGTTTGCTTTGTAATGATCTTTAAGAATCACGCTAAATGGGAAGGAAATCCTTACATTTAAAGCACACGAAAGGAGGGAGAAAAGCAGGAGGTTATGATAAAACATGGTCCATTTGGAGAACTGCTAGTCCTGCTTCTATTTTTGCTGGTTTGATTATAAATACACAGGAGATAAATCTAAACCTCTGGTAAAGATACAGTAAAAGACTTGAAGTAAAAGCAGAATTGAGGTGTGGAGACTAAGATGTTGTGTCTGTGGAACCATTCCTGACTTGATTTGACTAAATGTTGTGAATCCTTATCCCGCTAAAAGGTGCCACATTTTTATTTAAACAAAAAATCAAAGAGTTTCATAGTTTGTATATTCTTAGAGACTTTGCAGAGAAGAGGAACAAGCCCACAGGATCACAATTCCTCTGTCATATCCGTCTTCTGTTTCAGGAGTGATGAGACACTTTTGCTCATTTTCTCACTTGATCAATGAACCAAACGGTCCAAACAAACTTTATCAGCCTCCATGTGTTCATGACGATGCGGAGGATCTGTGACCTTAAGGTGCCGCAGATCCAGTTTGTTTTAGAAGATTTTACAGATTCCTCAGTCTTGTAGATTTAGAAATATTGCTGTTTTCCAGAATCACTTGCTAAAATCGTCTCTTACCTTTGAAAGAAACTGGCCTCTGAGACAGGAAGTCGTCGATTACTAGCTAAAGACTCTTGGACACGCTGAGGATTTTGGGGTAAAAGTACTTAATTTCATCAGCATGGAATTTTCTTCCTACTCAATAAATTCATTTAAACTAAATATTTGTCAGCATAAGACAATCCTGCTACAATAAAATATAATCTTATAAGGTTTTGACATATTGTTCCTTCTAAAGAATTACCAAAAAAATGTAAAGAGAACATTTTTAAAAAAAAATTATTTAATCAGATTAGCTACTGGAATAAAAGATGAATTTATTCTAAGGCTCTTTACATATCTTTACCAGAGATTTGTCTGCCATTTGCGTATCATCACCCATTTATCCTCAAACAGGAAGCAGGAGACGGGATAAACACACATGCATGTGGGAATCATGCATGCAGCCGTCAGTACAGAGAAAACGTGTGTATGGCTCCGACAGTCACTGTTTACTAACTACATGGAGACAAATAGGGCTCATTCTGCTTAAATGCCCTCGCATTGCACTTTATGTCACACACAGATATAAAGTTTCCCATGTTGTACCTCCTAATAGCTCGACTGTAAGTCCAAAGTACATAAGACAGAAATACACACACACACACACACAAATACACACCTTTTTCATGCAGGAGCTCTTAATGTTGTACACAGGACAGCCAAAAAGCACAATACTTTTTACCAACATATCTGTATGTGCATTTTTTTTATTTTTTATTTATTTTATTCTAAGTATCTTTTGTCCTCTTCGTGTAATGTCATCAATGGTTGCTCTCAGTCCCATTGTCTTGTTTCTCCGGTACATTAGCACAACGAAGTCGTGGTTCTGCTGAGCAACAGGGTATCGGCCGGCTGTGTTTGCAGAGCGTAATCTGAGCTGAGTGAGCCACATCATTTGTTCACTTTCTCTCCATTTTCTCAGGTTAGGCTCTTGGCAACAATTAGAGTAGAGGATAATCTGCTTGTGTACTTTTTAAACCCAAAGACAAAGAGGACAACCCATTTTAACTGTGTTCCCTCCTCTTTGGAGAGAAGCAAAACAACAACAAAAAAAACTAAAAAAAAAAAAAGCACAGCAACTGTTCCTCGTCCACCGCTCGTGTTTGTGTGCAGCGTCATCAAAGATCGGGCATTTTAGAGGGGGTATGTTTTACTTGAAGACCTGTTTAAGTGGAATGACCCAAAACATGCTCCAGACGCCTAGCTGTAATAAATACGCATGAAAAGCTCTTCAAGTAAAACGTTGCCCGTGTAAAGAAATGCTTTAACACTGTTTTTCTGGAAGGAGACTCTTTGTAAGCAGGAAGTGAGGTCACTGTAGTTGCAATGTATTGTAATTTTCCATCCAATAATATTGCTCATCATATCATCAGGCTATTGATGCATCCGCTCTTCAGATTTATCAGTTAGATCCAAATGTGAATATGTAACTAAAGATTTCACTTCATGGCTATTACTACTTATTATTATTAATATTATTTTTTTCTTTTATTTCTTTTCTGAATGTATTTGTTGTTATTGCTGTGTTGTACTTTGCACTAATGTGAGGTCCTCTGAAACTCCACAATTACCTTGTAAACATACCCTTTACATGTTAGAGGCCAGGGATGCTTTATTGATTTAAAAAAAAACATATATATTTAAATATATATCTAAAAAAATACATTTGATTTAAATTATGTTTTCAATATCTTAATTTTTACTTGTAACCTTTTTTTATGCCAGATAGAAGGGGAGCAGTCGACAAGGCATGTGGTTGTCTAAATATATAAAACCAGAATAAACAAAAAGACCTGCAGTGATTTTTCAGGCCAACCTCCGACGGCTGATCTAATCTAACAGCGGAACACGCTGCATAAAAAAATAAATACAAAAATCAGCTCGACACGCCTGGTTGCTTTACGCAAATGCCAGATTGCGTGCGCATGTTTGTGCAATCTGCTGTTCTGCTGACGTCAACAGGAGACTGGCATTGTACTCGTCCCTGCATGGAATATGATACAGCGGGGAAGGAGAGGGGAACAATGAGGCAGCATGTGAGAGCTGGATGGACCGCAAAGCAGGGGAGCAAAGGGAGGCAGCCGGGCTATAAATAGACGCGGCGTGCAAATCTGAAATTCAACTGTGCTCACCGCGGGTTTGTTTTGAACTCCCGCGTGTGGAGAAGCAAACAAAAGTGTCGTCTGCGCGCCGAGCATCCGTGGACGGGAACGAGTTCAAGAATCAGCCCCTGGTCCAATCAGGGCTTCCCTCATCTCATTTATCTGTTCATATGTCTGTGTGTAGCAGAGAAAAGCATCCGTGGATGTGCACTAGTCACGTTTTTTCTTTCGCATTTTGGCCTGCAGGAGTTGTTCCGAGTGCAGACCTGTGATTGCTGCTCTAACTGATGACGTGTTAGGCTTAGCTTACCGCCTGCTGTTTCTGCATGGGACTTCCGCTGCAAGTTCGCCCACACGGACACACAGGAAGTGTGGTCCTGGTTCAAAAACGTCGTCTCCCCTCAGGAGGAACAATCTTTGGAAATAAATACAAGCAAACCAGTTTTGTATCATCGTTATACTTTATGCCACTGTTCTGGCTTTCAAAAGGCTTAAATTGGACTTATTGGATCTGAATATTTAAATTAGATTCAGTTAAAGGCTTGGAATTTTTTATTTTATTTTTTTTTTTACCTGTGTTTCACAGAGATGGCAACAAAAGGAAGCACATTTAGATAAGATCTTCAGTAGATTTGTATGAAAAACTATAAATTCCAAAAACACACGCAAAATCGATTGATAAAATTTTGTAGTTACCGTAGCAGTGTGATGTTTTTGACTTTGATATTGTGGGACCAAGAATGCTACAATGTTCAGAGTCCTTCTTCTGCACTCTTTCTGAAATTATGTTTAAAACTTTCGACCAGGATTTACAAAACAGGTGCATAGAAGCAAAAATACAAACTTTCACACTGCTGGAAACATTTTCTTTTTCACTTTAATTTGCATTATTTCTTTCTTCGCTTTGCCCACCATGCGCTGTTCATAAAAATCTGCCTGAAACAGGAACTTGTCTCGCGCTCGTTCCACTCGTTTTGTGTGTTTGTGATAATAAATGACCCTGCTCAAATCGGATTGTAGATAGCTGTAAATAAAGTTAAAACAATATGATATTTCTAAGACGGGAGAGGAGAGTGATGTGATTTTTTTATTTGAATGGGAAAGATGAGTCACCTGACTTTTCTTTTTGCTGTCCAATCATGGATTTAACTCTTTACCTTTAAAAAGAAAAAAATCTACAGACACATAAAATGTTCAATGGGAATGAGGAGATTACACCCAGCAGCTAATAGTAATAGATTTCATGAAATTAAAGAATAAACATTGAGCATTGTTGTGAAGTTTATTTCATGGTTTTGAGTAAATTAAATTTAGTACAATATTCCTATGCTTTTCTTTACTAACAATTTGAGCAATGGCATTAACAGATCCTCATGTAAGAATAGTTAGTAAATCACGTCACAGGGTCATTTCTGCTCCTGAAAGGTTCAAAAACGTTCACATGTGGTCTTCTAAAGCAGCGCGGAAATATTTGACAGCGGTTAAAAAGCAAAAAAAACGTTTCGTTGGGTCCCCTCTCTTCCAATAGAAAATTTCTAGCCCTGTTCAGCCGGTTTTTCAGACTATGAACCACAAAGATTTTTTAAAAAAAAAAAAGAAAAAGAAGAAGAAGTACGTCCACCGACCCCTGCTGACCTCTCCGTGACCTTATCGGATGGGGTCGGCTGCTCGCGGGCTGCCTTGGGTGGGGCACACCGACGTTGCGGATCAGATGGTTTGTTAGCATCCTGTCGCTCTTCGTTCCTGCATGGTCCCTATCGGTGTTCCAGCCAGCATGAGAACAAAGACACAAACTGTGAAAAACATCTTTGTAATTTTAGCAACAAGAAGAAAAAAAAAGAATCTTTTATCAGCAATTTTGGGTATAATTTAGGCAAACTTTTCATTTCTTTTTAGCACTTTTTGCTTTTGTAATGATTTTTTTTCTTTTCTGTTTTTGGAACTTTTTTTCATTCAGCCAGTTTTAATGTATAGATATTTATTCTAGCAATAGTCTTCCTATTAAGATATACTGTGCTGATGCATCCTCTGAATAATGGAAACTAGCATATATAAATAATTATATA
>CAEGAF010108848.1:0-10726 GCA_903067075.1 Micropoecilia bifurca | reverse complement strand
GTGTGTGTGTGTGTGTGTGTGTGTGTGTGTGTGTGTGTGTGTGTGTGTGTGTGTGTGTGTGTGTGTGTGAATAGAGACAATAGGAACAGACTGAATCACGCCCCACAATCCAGCCGCCCCCACTCACACACATCTGCTCACACTCTGGTGGATCCGGTGCATGACATCACTGAGGCCTCGTCAATACTGCCAGGCCCCTTGCTGGCACGCCCGACTATTTTTACACACACACACACACACACACACACACACACACACACACACACACACACACACATGTTCTATGTCAAAAAGAGATGTCAGACTTTCCCCTCCTTCGGTCCCCTCTCGTTTTTCCACACACTCTGACTCATTGATAGTGGGACGGATTGGTTGAAAGTTGGCGCCGACAGAGACGGTTTCCACCAGGGAAAGACCTTGGTGCTGCGAGCAACTGCTCACCACTCCTGTCCCGACCAAACGCTGACATGTGGAGACACTTAAAAACAGGATTCAGGTTACATGATCAAGCAGGCCTGCCTTTCTCTCTCTGCCTCCTACACACTCTCTGTTTTCACTGGTCATTCATTTTGAACACTTGTGTCTCTTTTTGTTCCAGTTAAATTTTTTGGGGTAGAAAAAAACGAACAATTCAAATAAATATTGGAAGGAAATTAGGGGGAAAAACATGCAAAAATAATCCTTTTTAGCATAAAGATTGAAAAAGTATGGAACAGAACAAAGCTAAAGAAAAGCAATTCATAAAAACAACCAGAGCGAAATGCAAATGACAGGAAAAGGGAAATGACACGTGTGAGAGTTGTCACATCTCTGCAGCGTCTTAACAGGCTTTTGGCTGAGTGAGGAAGCAGGTGTGGTTCTTCCAGCACTAATAGATCAAACGTTTATATAACACACACACACACACACACACACACACACACACACACACACACACACACACACACACAACAGATTATTGCAGCTGATCTTTTCTTTAAGCATCTTCAATGTTAAAGTTTTCTCCCATCTAACTCCTCTTCTGCCACATTTTGGTTTGTGCTTTAAAACACTAGTTAAGTCTCCTCTCACACTGAGAAAATATTTATTACTCGAACCTTTAAAAATGTGTGTAAATCTACCTGAAGTGATGACTGATGCCTCCTTTTTGCTACTTTTTCTTTCTTCAGTCATTCAGAATAAGATCTAAACATCTGCATCGAGTTTCTTGTAGAGCATTTCCTGCTTTCAGTGTGACGTCTGTGATTCATAGCTGAAGATCTGCGTAGGCTTTTAAGAAAATCATGTCGAACAACAGAAGCAGCAACAAGAAAGCTGAAACAAAGTAGCAAAGGAAGCTTTCTGCAACGTTACCGGATGTGCCATCGACTGTTAGGATCAGTGTGCATGGACTGTGGCTCTGACTTTGAAGAGTGTTTGTCTGCAGGTCACAGCTCATTAATACACTTTTCTATTATGTAAAAAAAAGAAATATATATAATTAAATGATCGCAGGCAACCTCCCAACTGTAAGTGCATAAGATCATTTATAGCTCAAAATCTTGCTGCTTTAGCCTAGCCCGGCCTATGCAGGGCTATTCCATCATGAACAGGGATTCTTTTAAAACCTTCACACTATTTGTGAAGTAAATTAAGACCTTCTCAGTTGTCAGACTTGGACTAAAATGTTCAGTTTGACTACAGATGTTTTAAACATCCATCTGAATCAAAAGGAGGATTCTCAGTTTTCTCAAAAAATACATTTTAAAAAACATTTGTCCAGATCAGTTATATTTTTTAATGCTTAGTGTGTCTGCTACGTAACACAGTAAAATGTTTTTTGTATAGATGCTAGTTTATGTTTCTTACTTTTTCAGGCTTTTAAAATGTGAATTTAAACATTTATTAGTATTTTTTTCCTCACTAACAGACTGAATTAACCCTTATTAAAAAAAATTATGTGGCCATGTGCTTCTTGATCTGGTTCTAAAATATCAAACATCACTGAAACAGCTCTTTTGGGGCATTTTTACAAACTAAACAAAGCTATGAAACCCACAAACATGTTTTAAATAATCTGTATTTAGTTTTGGACTCACCATTTCCAATTTGTCAAAAGTTATAGATGTTAAAATAGATCGGAGATGTGCCAGTTCTGTTGCCACAAAGGCAGCATACACGGTCTGGAAACACATTTTTGGTTATTTGTGTTATTTCATAATTTGTGGGACCAACAAATCATAAGACTCTATAAGGCACTATTTAAGCAAGTTTAAACTCAGCACTTTGTATGTAAATATCCAGAAATGTATAAAAAGAGCAGTAGAAAATGTACAAATTTCTCTGCAGATTTGCAAAGGAAAACCTGAAGGAACCTCGTCGTTCAGCTGTGTGTCAGGGTCTCTCCCAGCTTTTGTTACGTTGGGAATATGCAGCCACCCACTGGGGAAATAGATCATGTGTCTCTCTTATCTCTACGCAGAACTGAATAAAACTCTCTAGATTTTATTTGACTTGTCTCTGCGGGGCTAACGTCTGTCCGTCCTCTTCTTCCCTGTGTGTCCCGCAGGCGGCAGACAGTGACCAGCACCCCCTGCTGGATCGAGCTGCACCTGAACGGCCCGCTGCAGTGGCTCGACAAGGTGCTCACTCAAATGGGCTCCCCGAACATTCGATGCTCCAGCGTCTCTTAGGGACGTCCTTCGTCCACTCATTTCTCACACGCCACGTCCGCAACCTCCCGTCCCCCCATTCCCGACGTTGCATTCAGTCCCTCCCTTCATTCAGACACTCCTTGTTCCTCCCCCCCCAACCTCCACACCTGCTGTCAGAAGCACTTTTTTTGAAACACTTTTGTGTTTGTGGCAAAAAGGGGACAAAGTGCATTAAAGTCGTTAATAGGATCTCAACAGATTGTCCGAGTTAATTTGATGGTAGTTTTCATCCGCAAGCCAGAAACTTTACATTTGTTTTTTTCGTTCTTTCTTGCTTGATTGAAATTTGCTGTTCATATTTTTGTACAGATTTTAAATTGAACAGTAGATTTAATAAATAATGTTTATTGTTTTATTATTATTATTATTGTTGTGTCCCAAATAGGAAAAAAAACATGTAAGATCATGGTAAATACATTTCACTTGACTTTCTTGTTTTGGGGCATTTTTATATTATGAAGACTTCTTTAGATGTAAAACGATGAGACAGACTGAACATGATTTATTTAAGACATAAGTTAGCACTGTCTGTAGGAATGTACTGCAAAGAGGGTAGAAATATTTGTTGTGGTTTTATACTTTCATTTTATGCTGCATCTCTTATTTTGGGTAAAGAAACAAATAGATTTTTGGTGTAAACGGCATCAAAAATAGAATAAATGAGTCATTTGTGCTAGTTTGAAGATTTACACCAGCACATAAAATGTCAGTCAGTCCACCAACAAATAAGTCAGATTGTGAAGGATTCATGAGAGAACAGGAAGTAAAGCTCTTTTAAACATTACAGGAGTACTGAGACAGTGAATCTCACTAAAGGTCACCAGGAGGAAAAATGCACTTGTGTTTGAAAAAAATAAATAAAATAAAATCAATATTCCAGCATGTAGAAATAGAGATTAGATGTTGAACATGCGATACTTTCAGGAAGCCTCTCCACTTTGCAGAATATGTTTGCATTATCTTCGATTGTACATGTAATGCGAACCGAAACGGGACTTGAAAACGACGGACATTGTATTCTTCACACTTTTCAATGACAGAGCTGCACACTCGTAAGTGTGATGTGAATACTCTGCAGAAAGCTTTGATGTGTTCAGAGAGCAGGAAGAGGCCTCTGCTTTGTTAGCGATTTAACTTTTGGTCGTATTTTTAGCCACGCTGACTTTTTGCACATTCAGGACTGGAGAAAAACAGAAACATCTGGATCATAAATAACTGAAAGAGAAGTTAACCAACTTGTGAGAATTGAAATTTATTTTTGCAAATATTATGTGTTTTTTTTTTTTGTTTTTGTTTTTTAACCCAAGTCCAAGTTGTGCGTTGGAGGATAGAAAACACTGCAGGCAGGTCTGGGTTGTAGTTTTGTTTTTAATAAACATGTTAACATGAGGCAGATTCGTTTTTTCGCTTTTTATAAAGGGAAACGTGTAGTTCAACAGCAGCGTGTAAATAACAGTAGTGTCTTAATTGTTTCTTTTTATTATTATAATTTTCAGGTCTCTGTACATATACAACGTTAAGGCGTTTAATTGTGACCATTAACCTTCATAATATTGATGGATTTAGAAGCAGGAGAACAAATAACGAAAAAAAAAAAAAAAGAAAACTTGGCAAAAGCTGTTGCTAAATTGTAAAAACAGTCACAGCTTTGAACCCATTTTCTTTCACCCACCCACTCAAGTGGAAGTGGATCGATTTCCTTCTGGTTCTATAACACTAGACAAAGACTCAGTGGGCGTGCATGGACAATATGTTTTTTTTCTGTCTTTATTTACATGAACCTGGCTCTTGATGTTAATGGCACCCCATTGGTGCTAATCTGCAACAGAAGAAAAAGCAGCGACATAGTGCCATTACACATACGCGAGCCGATCCTAAGCGATCATTTTTAATTGTGCAAACTTTCAAAGTGTTGGGTTGTTTCAGAAACAGTAGCATCTACCAGTCTGGAACAAGTCAGCTCTCCATAGAGCTTCTCGTGTCCTTGAACGCAGCAGCCCTGATTCTGTTGGGATCTTAAAACCCTTGTGGTTGATGTAATTACCCTGTAGGGAAAGTTTTGGAAGCAAATTTGTCCTTTTTTTTTATACTCTCTGAAGGTTATAGCTGTCATGTTTGTTTCTTCCATTTCAAAGTTTCTGTTGTAATCATTAGTGACAGTTTGCGGTCCTGAATTGGTCTTTTTAGATTTCTTGTATACATTTTTCCTTTCCATTTTTTTGCCCCCGCTTAAAAAAAAAGTAGATGTGATGCTTTGTATTTTTTGTGTATTTCTGTTGATCTACAAATAAAATCTCAAATCTGAGCTCAAACCTATTGCGGATGCAGCATATTTTATTTGTGTTTTTAGTTTATTTCTGAACTCAATCTAAAAATGAATTCAATATTAATAATCAGAGCTACCGACTAGATTGTATCACTATGTGCTGTGGGTAGATCCTGTTTGCTCATAAGGACATAACAAGAAGTTAATAACCACTCATTATGGACTTGATGACTCATCAGCACCAGACAACAGCCTGGGTACAACAAACAGCAAATTACTTAAGGTCCAGATCGTCCTGTTAAAGATCAAACTTGTCAAAAGCTCCAAAAGCAGCGTGTGTTGAAGCGGCAGTTGAAACCTTCAGTTGCTAACATGGGCAAACCAAGAAGTCTAAAGGAGAACAGTTTTATGGTCAGATGTAACATAGACTGAGCTCTTTGGTCACGACTAGAAGTGTGTTTGGTGGAGTCAAAGTTTTGCTGCCAGAGTTGTACAAAGTGGACAGAATAATGACAAAGAAGAGCCACATAGAAAGTTCTTCAACTCTGCCTGAAATCAATGACAATGTTTTTGACTCAATCAGCACAAGTGAGCACTGAGTTTGGAATGGATAAAGTTTTGTCAAAAGTGCGTGGATTACGCTTAAAAGTCCAGGCTTTCCAGTTCTTACTTCAATTTGATCTTGTTTGATCCTGCCACCATGGAAACACAAAGGCTGGAAAAATGTAATCGAGGCCAAAAATATAATCAGGCACTCCTACCTTTAAACACAGTAAGTTAAAGACTGAGTACAATATTTCCTCATCTGTGGTGAATAATTTAGTCTCCAGGAATAAAACCCCCCCACTTATTACAGACCCACAGCAGACACTATTGTTTCTTATGTCTGTGTAGAGCCAGTCAGTTGAATGCATAATAGCTTCTGTCACAAAAAAAAGACTGACTTGATGTGGAACATAAAGGCCGGCTTTGTTTTGATGCCCTTCAGGTATAGACAGTGAAGTGCGCTGCCAGACACGGTTTGAGCCAGTCCACCGTAGTCACAGTTTGTCTGCATGAGAAAATCAAATGAGAGAAAATAAATGAATGCATTCCTTTACATAAAAAAAACATCAGACCATGTTGTCTCCATTAGTCACGAACACTGACAAATCCGTTGGTGCCTTTCCACAACAAAAACAGATGCAGCATTGAGGGCCTGTTTCACGTTCTTTGAATCGTGTTTAGGTATCATGTTGTTTCCTTTGAAAAGTTTTTCTTGTATTGTTTTATTGTGACACGCCAACAAGCACCGGCTTTGTGTCATCCACACTCACTCAGAAACACTGCAGTTTGACAGAATGTGTTTTTGGTCAATTCTGGTGTTGCTCTCTGACATTGATGATGTGTGGTGCAATCAGAAAGTAATAAACATGGCTTTTTACATTTTGTTTCAACTGAACATACTAGGACTGGGCAATAAATCAATAACAATATATATCGGGATAGACGCATGATCAATATCACATGTCTATGAGCATTTGGGTGAGAAAATAATGACTTAATACGAGCTTGTGAAAATCTGCCTTTAGGAAAATGCTGAAAAATAAATATTAGCAATAAGTGCTTATCATCTTCATCTGTCGTGTTTTTCCTGCGTTGAGCATCGTGCCTGGAATGTATCGACCATTTTGTTGTACTCATTTGTTACCTTGAATTCATCCGTTGACTTAAAAGGCTTGAAAACTTGCTGCAGGAAGTACCAAACCACATTTCCTGGTGTCAGCTTCAGAGCCCAGTCCCATTTCTCAATTTATTAAAACTCATCAATCTCCACAGATCCTGGTTCTTTTGATCCATCTTTAAATAATATAAGTCTATCGATGAATTGCTTATTTATGAAATGTGCAATAAAGTTGTCTTTATTTTTGATTATAATATGCAAAGATGAGCCATTTGAGCTCCATGAAATGTTCGGTTTGGATTTCATTTCAGTGTAAACTTCCTGTTGTTCTGATGTTTCTGCTGCAGAGAGCTGAGCCAAAACTCAATTTATCTCCTCAGCATTCAGAATCTGCAGATCATTACCAACTTCAACTGTAATCTTCAGAGAAACAGGGACTATTGGGACGTTTTTGTTTTATCACATTTGTTCACTTTTCAATCATTTTTTAATTCGTTTTGCATAAGTGCTGCCTCACAACCTCTGTTTTTAGTTCTCAGGGCTTTTGGCAGCAGGTTTCTCTGCTCTACGGTTCCTTCTGTCCTCATGCTAGTCCCTTCAATAGCTACTAAGGTTAGCTTTCGAAGCTTAGCATTGTTGCTAATTTACAGTGTTAAAACCCCTGATTCGGGTCAGATCAGGACGCTGTATTCCAACAGACATACAAACTTTTACAACCCACTTTTACACCTCTTCAAAAACGTTAACATTTTTTATTTTCCATTCATTAATTTTAAGTTAAAACTAAATCATAAGGAATATGCAGACTTATTTTACTGTGCTGTGAATAGCCCTTCCCCAGACGGCTTAGCCTTTTTACTTAGCAGCTTTTCAGAAGAAAGTTTGTGTTCAGGGCTGTAAGTGAGCCTATAAATGTGTCTGCTCTCCTTTTATTTCTTATGTTTTTTTGCAGCCAAGGCAGCTTTGTCTGCACCTTCAACCTGCACCACAGCTTCCTGCAGGATTTCAGACAGTCCTTCAATAATTAACTCCAGTTTGTGGAGGTCAAATGCAGGGCAATTATGAAAGATTGACTCAGACTGTAAGTGTGCAATGCAAAGCTTTCTTAACAGAAACAGAGAGACGGTCTTGGCTGTTAATATTTTACATTGGAGGAGCATTCAATTATAAATCGGAATCAAGTATTTATTTAAACTGTTTGACTTTGAGGATTATTCAGGATCCCTTTTATGTTTTTTGCATTTTAATAAGCAATTTTCTAATATGGGTCAGTATTTTATATTTTCTGTTCTACAGTTGATCATAAAATAACTTAAAATACTCTTTGAGTTCCTATGCTGCTAAGCAGTTTGCCTGCAGACAAGTCACCTTGTCTGGAACATATGTACCACAAACATATAAATTTAATGTGTGTATGTAAGTTTCCTTAAATTATTCATTATTATGTAAAATCATATTTATTAAACAAATTGATTGGTGAAATTGAGGCTGCTTTGGTCCTAAACCTAGTATTATAAAATGTACTAATATAAATGTTTCCAGTTGTTAGCAGCTTATTCAAAGTAACTGGACCTGATTTGTTCTCTCATGCAGCCGGTGTCATGAGCCCTTTGATTTTCAAGGAACTTCACAGATTTAATCGTTTACATTTAGGCTACTTTAAATGTAAAAACATTGAGGGAAAAAAAGTTTTCAGTCAACTTAATTTGTATACCACATATTTCAGCAACAAGGCCATTCAAAGTGCTTCACATCATAAAAACACAAAGTAATAGTCAAGGTTCTAAGTTACAAACCCTTTTTATTTTATCTGTCAACATTCTTATGAAATAATTTCTCTACTGAGGCTGTGAAGAAACTGTTTAGCTGTCTTAGCTCAACACTGCCATCTGTTGGCTGCTGTCAATTACAGGATTTTTTTTTTCTTTTTTGTTTTTTGCTGATTCTCTGTGACATTCAGGTCTACACGTATAATATAATATAATATAATATAATATAATATAATATAATATAATATAATATAATATGATCAAATTAGACTTCTAATATCGTCAGAAAACTCCAAGCTGAAGTTTTTCTTCCACTGATGTCATGTCATGAACTTCATTTCGTCACCACACTTATACTGGTTGGTTTTTTTTTTTTTTTTTTAAAAAGGTCAATTATTACATTTCCCCAAAGGGTTTTTGGTCAACATAACTAATATATATGTAAAACATAATCTTTCAACATAATATTTCTTTAAAACTATTGAACTGTCTCTTTAAAGCAGGCACATGCAAAGGGGGGGCCCCTGGGGGGCTTGAGCACCTGCCCCTTTTGCTCCTTGCCCCCAAATGCCCTTTTGGTCAATTTTTTTTTTTTGTATTATTATTTTCTAACTTCTCTTCTGACTCATAATAACAGCACTAAAATAATTTATTTATTTATTTTGTACAACATAATAAGCCCCAGTCACCTTGTTACCTTTGACCTTTTTCCCGTGACAAATGATGCAGTTGCCTCTCGCGCAGAGATAAAGCGGCTAACCAGAGCTCAACGTAGCGAACGTTGCAGATTACAGAACAGCTTTTGGTGAATTAAAAAAATGTTTTTGGTGAATAAAGTGGAGTAGACTTGCTACTTGTCAGATGACAGAAAATCAGTCTGTTAAAGATAGCATTACCGAAACACAATGCTTGTTTTGTTTGTTTTTCTTCTTGGAAAAAGTTATAAAAACAAGTTTTTGTCTAAATTAAGGTGAATTCACTGTTCCTTTTTCCACATAACGTAACCGGTAGTGTTTATGATATAAAAAGAATAATAATTATGTCATCGGTATCGGTGATCTGCCCTCATGGGTGATCGGTATCAGCAGGAAAAAACCTGATCGGCACATCTCTACTGCATTTACAATTAAATTTTTGTTTTTGTTTTTTTCTGCCGTTCCACATTAAAGTTTGATGCAGCTCTGCTTCCCTGACTCTTCATCTTCATCTCCACTGCAGCAAACAGGCAGCTCTTTGTTTATAGATTACAGTCCACTAAAAGGTTGCATCGTGCCCTTGTTTATATTTTTAATAGTGTAATTCTGTAAAGGCAAAATATGTCTGGTGGTCTAGCTCTGATTTAAATATCTTGCTAAATTGGGGGTTTTAATATTGCAATACTTTCCTATAACAAAATAGACCTGTACAAAGAAATTACTAATAAAATATCTTACATATGCATAGTGTTATGCTCTTTATAGAGATTTTCCTTAGCTTTGATTGTATAACTCACAATGTTGTAATTTATCATTGTTTATAAAACTCTGAAAACTGAGAGGCTTTGTTAATATTCTGTCCTAGATTGTGTTTAGATGGGGCCTTTTTGTTTTTGAGCACTGCTCTGCTTTAAAGTGACCTTCTTTATTAAATGAGACATTTTGGGCTACCTGTTGTTGAGCCTCTGTTTGAAGAACTTTCACATTTTTTGAAAGATTTTTAAAATGTAATGAGAGAAAAACTGTCCCCCAATCAAAGTTTTAAATGATTTCTTACGGTAAACACACGCCGTGTTTCTTTTAAAAGGGTTCTGAGAAAGTCATTCCTGCTTGTGTCTCCATATATAGACGGGAACAAGTATCAGTCATCTCTTTATTGTCTGCAGCTTGTATTTGCTGCTGCTGCTGCTGCTGCTGCTGTTGCTGCTGCAAGACCTTTGACAGGAACTATAAAACCAGAAGCATGTAACTCCACCCTCCATCTGTTGGCTTCCTGTCCGTTACTGGATGGGTTTTAAACTTCATCGTGTGGTTTTTAGTTTCTTTTTCTTTTAATGGCTTGGCTCGTCTTATCTAAAGCATCTTTCACGACGCCAAGATACTTTTCGATCCTAAACAGACGCTTTTAAATGTTCAGACATCAAAGTTGGAAAGTAGGAGGTCTTTGCAGTTGCTGCTCCTGTTTTGTGGACGGACACACATTTTTTTTGGACACACCAACACCCCGGACACAAACTGCTCTGGGCTTAACGACTTTTAAACTTCCTTTACTATCAACTGTGTTTTATAGTGTTTCACTTCTGGCATCCGTACGTTATTTTGTCGCTTAACTACTTCCACTATCTTTCACTAATTCTACT